>BDUI01000007.1:1568527-1580292 GCA_002335545.1 Apodemus speciosus
TTTTTTTACTATGAGACATGTCAGCTCCTGGCAACACCTTTTTCTACTTCAAAGAAGATGATGACCATTGAAGAATTTCCTTATGGAGTTTGCTTCAAATATGCCAAGCTGCCACTGGGCAAAAAGCTGCCATTGCTTCAACTGCTGACAGAATGCTGTCCAAAACAGACAAACAGGATGCAGAGAAGTCAACTGCTAAGCTTTGCCAAGACAAGGTAATCAGTCCTTCATAATTTCTGCTTCACAAAAAAAGGTCTGTCACATATTCTGGGCCACAGGCTTAAGATGATGGTCCTACAACTCAGAGAAATTTGAGGGGACTGTCTAGCATCCAGCTTTCTCTGTCACTTCTACGGTTGTGGAAGCTGCTTGCTCTGCACTTCCACACACTCAGATACTATTTATTCCTTCTCAATGATGGGTTTGAAGACGAGATAGTTATTGGTCACAATAAAAGCTTAAGTTGTTTAAGATTTTAAAAAGAATTTTTTAGGCATAAAAAGAAGTTTTTAGACTGGCAGCACAAGTTATGATAGAAGATGATTTATGTACAGAACTCTGAACTCACCAAGATAGGATAGATAATACAGTCATTTCTCTTAAGTTACCAAGTATATATATGGACTGGACATTATAAATGAAATGTTACCTGATAGTTTTCATAACTGTTATTATAAAATGTAGTTCATTATTGTAAGAGAAAGTCTTCTATTAGAATATAAGAGGGAAATATAGAAAGACTCTCTTAGACTGCATGGAAGCATCACCTGTTAATTAAATGCTATTGGCCTATTACTAGGCAGGAAACAGGGAGGAGGAAGTTTCGGCACAGAGAGAGGATTTCTGGGAATAGAGTCAGGCACAAAAGAGATTCACCCCAAACTCTGGAGAAAGACAGTTGCAAGAAATTGAGGATCAGGTAACCAGGCATGTGGCAGAACTTAGAACAGAATAACAGGATTATTACATTATGAACTAATTGGGGAATGAGCAAAACTATTGGCCTAGCATTTATTCTCATATATAAGAAGTCTCAGAGTCATTATTTCAGGGAACAATGTAGACAGGTTAAAAAACATGAGGTTATAGTTGGTTTTAATTACATTTGTGTGTGTATTTGTGTGTGTGTGTGTGTGTGTATGCACATGCCTCAATTTTTTTTTATTTCTACACAGTGCTTTATCTTTTCCATAGGTAAAAATGAGGAGACATTCCTCAAGCGTCTTTGCTGCTAATATATAGGCATTTGACGATTTGCCAATAGGTTCTAAACCTAAGCAAGCCATAGAGGGCTGTAGATACTGTTCTCCTGGCAAAAATGGACACAGAGAGGCATTTGGTTTTCTGTAGGAACTGATGTGGGGTCAGGCTGGCAGCCATTTCTAGGCCTGTGGCCATTGACTATCATCAGGCAATCTAAACTGGATTTGTTCTATGATAGCCTTAGGGTATTTGAGACATCATCAATGTCCTGGGACATCTCTACTGCACATTTGGCTTCGGGCTATGAAACAATTGGCTTTGGGCTATCTCGATTCTGGCATCCTTGGCCTTTCCCTTCTAGCAATTCTAATTAATATCATAAAATAAACTACTACTGAAACTGCATGTAGGAGATTCTTCTCCTAAAAGGATTCCAAGATGCTGAGAATTGGGGAATAGCCCCATATTTGGATTTGAGCACACTATGGACGGAGGTAAAATATAACAGTGAGCCCCAAATGAGTCAGTCAGTAAAACAATTGTATAGAAGCTAGGAAGACAGCGTTCTGCCTCAGTTCCACTCTAACTTACATGGATGGAAAAGAGCCTGACCCACACCTCCCGGGACTCTCTGTGAGACCGTGGGATGAAGAGATCAGAAGTTGATGCCGAGGACTGCTGAGTGTTTTGAGGATGTGTATTCTCTGATGCAAGTCCTTGCTGTTCTAGATGAGGGGTGGGAATGCTGTCTCCTCATCCTAAGCCTGGGGAGGTTTCCAACAGACCACCTGGCGAGCTGTGAGAGGAGTCCCTCCCCTGGGAGTTGGAGTGTCGGGGTGCTGACTAGGGAGCGGGGTGCTGGATGCCAGCTGTGGGCTAAAGTCAACTCCACTGAGAAAATCTGCAAAGTCAAGAAGAGCTGGTCTGGGGCTTTGGAGATGAAGGGCCGAGTAGGAATACTGCCCTGCGATCAGCGAGCACTCTCGGGCTTGCTGAGTCAAGGGACAAAGGAGATCAATATGAAGAAAGCCGAGATGGAGGTGGGACACGCACAGCTGGATCTCCCGAGGCTAAGGACAGAGCTGAAAGAGGCGAACTAGAATGAGTGTCACCCACTGGAGTCAAAGGAACCACAAGACAGGGACCTGTGGGGCACCTCACCTGTGAAGGTATGAGACAGATGGCTTGTGCTATCCATCCTGCAGACACCAGGGGTTGCTAGCTTTAATCATGTGTGAGGAGAGGAGATCAAACCATAGCTCACCTATGCTCTGCTCGTTCCTTCTCCTCTCTACTCTACTTTTGCCCAGTAGTGGAGGAGAAAAAGATGGCTTCCATCAGGTAGAGGCAACGCCAAGCAGAGGAGAAAAGGAAGCCAGGAGTCTGTTGGTTGCTTCATCCATGGAGGGAGGAAGGTTATCCTCTCCAGCCCCTATGTGAAGGGCTATGTGGTCAGCAAGTCCACTTAACTCCACAGAAAAGCTTTTCAGTTTTCTTTCTCTCTCGCTCTTTTTTTAAAGACAGGCTTAAGGATTTTGCTTCTCACTTCAAAGCATGATCAGCAAGTAAGGATGCTTCTGTGGCATCCCTAAAGGACTCTCTCCATCTCAGGCAGGCACAGGGCTAGTGATGCTGACAAGTAGAGGCAGATGTAGTTGTTGAAGATTAATGAATTGTGAACAGTCCAAACTGACAGTGCACCAGACCTTTCAGGGAACTCACTGGGAAAAATGAATCTTCTCTCAAGAGGCAGCACAGAGAAGCATCGGAGGGTGTCAGGGAGCTCCAGGCATCTAACTTCACTCTAGGATGCATAAAACCACCAACAGAACAGCCTTGACTGACTGCCATTCCGATGGGATTTTCCTGGATTATTACCATTTCCAGCTTATAGTGGTTCTGGATGTCCCTCGTGTGAGAGTTCATGGGAAATAGGACTGG
This sequence comes from Apodemus speciosus, assembly GCA_002335545.1. Classification (NCBI taxonomy): domain Eukaryota; kingdom Metazoa; phylum Chordata; class Mammalia; order Rodentia; family Muridae; genus Apodemus; species Apodemus speciosus. Next base: position 1,571,672 of record BDUI01000007.1, read on the forward strand.
GTGGAGCTTACCCATAGTAGGACTACTACAGTGATTCCAGTGGGTCCCAGAATCCACCCTTCCATTACTTCCTTTATCGCTGATACTTTACTAGGAATTGCATTGAATCTGTGAGATTTTTTTTCCATTCCTGTTCGCTGCGGGGTCCCCACAGAAAGTACCATATACCACCTGTAGGATCCCACCAAAAAGCACTGGGGTAATTGTCTAAGTTACCCAATGCTGGGTCCCAAATCACTACCCATGTAACAGCTTCACACAACCCACTTTTTTTTTTAATCTGACATTTTTTGGGCCAGGGCATCTGAGAACCACAGTTAGTCCGGGGCGAGGGCTGGAGTGTCAATTCAAGACAAAAACCAGGAAAGATCCAGTTATGGTCTCATAGGACTTTGGCAGAATTCTGCTCTGTGGGTTGTGATTTGCTGCTTGTCGGCTGGAGATCACCTTTAGCTCCTTCCACAGAGGTGACATGGCAGCTGACTTCAGGCAAGCAAGGGAAAGCCTATCAGGGGTCCCAGGCACACTAAGAGAGTGTCACACAAAGACATGACTGCCAAGAGGCAGGCAGGGGTCCTTGAGGGCCATCTTAGAATCTATTTGCCTCCATAATGAGTTCAAAAGCCTCCTCAAATCAGCTAAGCTGTGTGGCACCCAAGGGAGACAGGATGGCTCGTGTCTGTGAACTGCTGGGTAGGCCTCATTAGCTCAGCCTTCGTCATTTAGGTCCTTGCTGCCGCCAGGCCGCGTGGGGAGGCAAAGGTCATCTTAAGATGAAAATATCACTACTATTATCAAATCAGTGCCGGCTCCAACAAACATCCCTCCTCAAGATGCTGGTGTGTGGCTCATTTTGCCAGAGCAAATGTGTGCTAATTGTGTGAGTCTACAATGCAAATACAATTAAACTGATTGCACAGACACTTCAGAGGGAGACTGTTTGGATAACAAAGCTTGGGAGAGACTTTTGGGAAAACTGACGAAACTCTCAAGTAATTCTGCTAAAAAACGACCCCTGTTTCAATCACACTGGATTATTTAAGTACAGAAGCTGATAAATTTATTTCTCTTGGAGGAATATCCAAAAAGATTTCTTAGAAAAAAATAAATTCCTTTCATTCTAAGAGAATTACCTAGACAACTTAAATAAGCATACCTTAGATGTAATAATCGAAATAACGATTTGCATTACTTTAACCTCCTTTTCCTATCAGCTGTGAAGTCTGATCTCCTGCGGTGTGTGTGCGGGTTGCAGCTCTGTCATTACTGGCTGTGTGATCTTGGGCAGGTTATTTTACTGCCCCAAATATGAGTTTGCACGCCCATAACAAGAAGGTACCGACCGTAATGGTGCCATAGCACCCACTGCCCCTTCTAACCCGAACGACAAAGTCTAAGAGACTAGCACCAGGACAGACACCTGCGAGAGAGAGGGACTTACAGTTCAAGTCACTATCTGGGTATCCCACGTTTGACTTCACAAGTTTTGGTAGCCGAGTTACCAGGGAAACACAAAGGTACTTCAAGTGGGGGATAGGCTGGTTTTGGGGGGAGGCTACCTAATCTGAATCTACCTGAAAGAGTCTCCCAATGAAAAAAAAAGAGCTGGAAGCAACCACCAGAGTCAGCAGAAGTGTGACGAGCGCAACGCCATGTCTCCCCGGGGCAGCCCAGCGTCCCGCTCTACCCTGCTCCTGTGTGTGTAGTAGGGTGGAGAATGAACAAAAGCCCAGCGCCATCAATGGCCTTCCGCACTCCTGACTAACCCTCTCAGCCTCCCACCCCACCTTACGATCCTCCAGGGCGCTGCTCTAAACTTTTCCAACAGTTCTCTTGGGTTCTCAGGAATCTAAATCAAGCAGGCAAATAAGTCACCATTGAACGATCTCTCAGCAATGCTCTGAACAGAGGGAGGAATCTCAAGTGAGGCCCAGTCGTGGCTCTGGTCCATTTCCAAACACAGTGCCTTGGGTTTGGTGTGTTCGGTCAGGATAAGCCGATGGAGCGTGGCAGACTTCAGAGTCCGGAATGGGTCACCGCTGGGCAGGGCAGACGGATGACGCCAACGCAAAGTGCTGAGCCCACGCATGCGCGCCTAAAGCCATGAGTGCCTTGGGTGGCTGAGCTGATCTAGGGCTGGGACCAAGAGACCACATGGGATCCTAAAGGCTCAAACTTAGGAAGGGAAAGGCGACCTTGGGAGAGGAGCCTGGGCGGTAGGGACTGTTATCTCACAGCTGGCGTTGGGCGTCCGCTGATACACTGACCTCACCGTGGAAAGATTTGATTCAGCTTTGGGAGGAAAGGAGTCGCTTGGCAGCACGCCAGATGGTATTTAATGGTGGGAGGGTGTTTTTGTTTTTTTTTTGTTTTTTTTTTTTTAGCAAAAGGTACATGGACAAATTCAAAAGCCCAGCATACTGTTTCCCTTTCTAGTAAGATGAGAAAAAGGATTAGAGAACATTAGAGAACAATCCTAAACATGATGATGATGATGATGATGATGATGATGATGATGATGATGATGATTTAAAAGCGGGGGGAGGGGGCTGTTATGCAGATGAGATCCAAACTTTGGCCTCAAACATTATTCTCATTATCTCTCCTGATTCCGATTACTGCCCTTTCAACATTTAAAGGTAAAAATCTCCAAAAAAAAAAAAAAAAAAAAAAAATGGTCGGCAGTCTACACTTTCACACTTGCTTAATTTAACCTCCCTGAAATACAACTGTTAGCCTTGAGTTCATGCTATCTACAAAGTCCACAGATGTTCTTGTTATGTTAGAGCATTGGGGCTAAGAAATGAGGTTCACTCCAGGTCTAGGCCGCTGTTCCCTTGAAACCAATCCCAAGATGATGAGTGCCAGGTGTGCCCCACCCCCGCCCCACCCCCACCCCGCCCCCCCACAACTCCCAAACAGCTCGTGGTCTCTGACTCCAGTGAGCTTCAGCAGGAGCCCGGGAACACAAGGAGGATCTCAAAGGTGCCTGCCTCAGTGGTGGGCTGCTGGCTACAGCTGGAGGTGAGGGCAGTTCCTAGATGGGCATCTCTAGTGGCTGAGGGCCAATCAGAATCAGCTGCGGCTGGGAGATGGGTACACCTGCCAGACAGCAGGCAGCTGGGCCTTCGCCAGCAGCCTTCAGTGACAAACCACAGCTGTGTAGTAGGCCCCTCCTAGACTGGGCCAGGCACCCCAGTATCCAAAACCTCCGAGGCATGGCATCACCAGCTACCACCTCCACAGGCTAAGAGCTAAATGTCTTCACGGTCAGCCCATTGGATCAAGGTCTGAGACCTGCTTCTAGGACACATGATTGAAGAGGAAAAGTAAACTTCATTTCTGTCAACTACATCCTAACACATAAAACAAATCCACTTTACAAGCTTTCTGGGTGTCTCAGTGAGGGTTTTCCTGCTGTGAACAGACACCGTGACCAAGGCAAGGCAACTCTCATAAGGACAACATTTGATTGGGGCTGGCTTACAGGTTCAGAGGTTCAGTCCATTATCATCAAGGTGGGAGAGGGCAGCATCCAGGCAGGCACGGTGCAGGAGGAGCTGAGAGTTCTACATCTTCATCTGAAGGCTGCTAGCGGAAGACTGGCTTCCAGGCAGCCAGGGTGAGGGTCTTAAGCCCACACCCACAGTGACACGCCTACTCCAACAAGGCCACGCCTACTCCAACAAGGCCACACCCACTCCAACAGGTCCACACGTTCTAATAGTGCTGCTCCCTGGGTCGATCATATAAAAACCGTCAGAGTAGGTGTCGTGGTCACCCACGGGGATGAGCTGTCTCTCTTTAAGCCCATTTCTCATGGATTCAAATGGAAATCTATAATATTTTTCCATACCTTGTGAACAACAACACAGATAGGAGTTCATAGTGCTTGATCGCATAGACTTGTCATCTCAGGTCCTGGGAGGCTGAGGTGGGAGGAGCTTGAATTCAAGGCCAACCTAAGCTACATGGTGAGACCCTGTCTCAGTGTACTGGCTGGTTGTGTGTCAACTTGACACAAGCTGGAATTATCACAGAGAAAGGATGCTCCCTTGGGGAAATGCCCCCATGAGATCCAGCTGTAAGGCATTTTCTCAATTAGTGATCAAGGGGGGAGTGCCCCTTGTGGGTGGTGCCATCCCTGGGCTGGTATTCTTGGGTTCTATAAGAGAGCAGGCTGAGCAAGCCAGGGGAAGCAAGCCAGTAACATCCCTCCGTGGCCTCTGCATCAGCTCCTGCTTCCTGACCTGCTTGAGTTCCAGTCCTGACTTCCTTTAATGATGAACAGCAGTGTGGAAGTGTAAGCTGAATAAACCCTTTCCTCCCCAACTTGCTTCTTGGTCATGATGTTTTGTGCAGGAATAGAAACCCTGACTAAGACACACGTGCATGTAAAAGACTAGGCGTGGCGACAGCTGTAACACTGGCAGAGACAGGAAGATGGCTGGGGCTTGCTGGCCACCAGCTTTGTACGAAGGAATAAGGCTGGGTGTCAGAGCAGGGCCAGAGCATCCTCCTCTGGCCGCCACAGGCACAGGCACAGGTGCACACGCCTGCTGCACACATGGGGGGAGGGGTGTTTTTACAATGATCATCAACAGTCCCAGGTGTCTGGGTAGGGGTGGCATTTTCAGATTGCATTCTCTGGCCATCAGCAAACCTTCCATCCAGTCAAGGAAATGTATGATTTAGTGTTGTTCTTGGCAAGTGGGGTCAGTGAGCAGATTAGCTGTTTCATTGCTCTCTACTTTGCTATCTGATAACAACAGTAACTAACTTCTTTTTTACCAGTAATATAAGGGCCAGGTATCCTGGAAATCAATTTTATATATACATACATATATACATACATACACACACATACATACATGTGGTGTGTGTGTGTGTGTGTGTGTGTGTTTCAGAAAGAGAAAAGGTAGTTAAGTGTGAGAGAGCCCAAGTACTGGGTGGCAGAGTCAAGGCAGTGTGCCTGGCCAGACCCTACCATGCTCCTGCAGGAAGTCATCATTGGCATAGCGATAGTTCTTGAGTTTAGATCATGGGGTTGCCAGGGGGCCCTGGGCATCCATGAAGCACCCTGCTTTCTTTACTATGATGGAGACAAACTGGCTGCTTCTACGTGTCTACGAAGCTCACTCGATGCCTTTTGGGAGGTTACAAAAACTCAGCCAGCAAACAGCCTTCCCTTGAACCGTGTCACTCCAGAACCTTGATCTCAAGAGAAACCAGGCTCTGTTGCTTAGAAGCTCCCTGGCCCGATGCTCGGTCAGAGCAAGCCGTTCTAACCAACACTGTGGGTAGCACCACATTACCACGCCCAGTGCGCAGTTCGGTGTTCTGTCCATGTTCATTTCTGTCCCCACCCACAACCCCAGCCTTGTGTTCTCACGGTCACAGTAGCCACCATTGTGGTGTTCCGTTCATTCCTTCTTCCTGAATTTGAAGCATCAGAGGTCAGCGCCTTCTCTACTTCCGAGCCAGCACCGTAAGTGGTAATAGCCTTAATGCCCCACTCTCCCTCTTCTGAGGCTTGCTGAGGACTTAGCACACCTCAGGTATGGGGCACAGGTGCATAAGCTGCTTTTAGTTTATCCCAGAGGGAAGCCAGAACACAGTGTGAGATAGAGATATTTTTTTCCCAAGAAATATTCACGAGAAACCTCATATTTCCTTCCTTCCTCTTAGTCCGTGACATGGTTTCAGCCGCTCCCCTGGAAACCAGATAAAACTGCCAGCAATCAGGCACCCACGCCTCTTCAGCCAGACTGATTAGCAGAGGCTGACGAGGGGCTATCAAGCGGTCTCACGTGACCACCTCAGGCCGCCTCTGCTGAATGATGCTGATTGGAGCTCCACAGCCACTTCACTCGGGAACAGTTGCCCGGCATGTGGCTTTGGGTGGAACCGCGTGACGCGCTCCCTCTGATTTACGTCCGGTTCTTTGAGAGAGAAAAAAAACGTTCCTTGCTAAGTGATGTGAACCTCTCGTCTCTCCCTCTAATTTTAGCCACCAAGTTGAGTGGTGAATCAGGTTATAATCTGACAGGGTACTCAAAGACATATTAGAGTCAAATAAAATTACAGTGCCTAAGGCGTGACCCACATTTTTTTGAAAAGCAGAACCAGAACGTATTATCCCTGCCTTGTTTCAATCCACATTCAATCTTTCAAAAAAAAAAAAAAAAAAAAAAAAAAAAAAAAAAAACTTTATTAAAGGACTCATTATGTATTATCAAGTAGGACTCTAAGATTGAGTTTCCTTCTGTTTTAATCAAACTCCAAATGTCCAGGCAGATCATTCCAAAAAAAAACAGAGAGAGAGAGAGAGAGAGAGAGAGAGAGAGAGAGAGAGAGAGAGAGTAAAGCTGGGGAACACATTTGGGTCTGAATGAGATCTCAGGGACAGGGTGGGAAGGGGAAGGTCCCAGATGCACGGATTTCTTGCATGAGTCTTGTGAGCTGGTGAGAAGGTCAACAATGGAAGAGAAGCTGAAAATGAGGAAAGCAACCAGGGCGGCGGCTAGGCCTGCTCTGATGACGGCTCTTGAGAGGCAGTAGAGGAGGACAGGGAAATGACCTTTGAATGTAGAAGAAAAAGGAAAAAAATAACAAGCACCCTTTGCAACGATGCTCCCAGACTGATCTTTAAAAGACAAATCTGGAAACGTTACTCCTTTGATTGAAAACCTCCACGGCTCATCACCAGCTCCTTAGCGGGCCGTATTGATCTGCAATTGGCCATTGGCCTCTGTCTGCCCTCATTCTGCTGTCTGCTCCCAGGAGCAGGGACTAGAATCCTGTGCCTCATCCCTGCATCCCGGTCACTGTGTCTGGGACCCCTTCTGACCTCACCTGCCCTGGAGCATTCAAGGGGCTGGTGCAACTGGGCTGGGCCTCACCCCTCTCGGGGATGTCTTCCACGGTTTTACCTCCCGGGGGTCTCACAAACACCCTCCCTGGATAACACATTCAGGCTCATTAACATTGTTCTCACATTTATCTCGCCATTGATGAGCCTGTTGGCAGCTGAGGCTCTGTATGCATTCATCTTTAGGTCCCAGGGTCAGGCCTTGCCTGTTCTGGGTACTAGACAAGAACTCACTCAATACATTCACTAGAGACTTCTGTTTCGAACAGAAGTCACAACTGGGATGCTGAATGTCCTCCAAGGGCCACCGCTTAGTCCCATAGTAGAACATCCGGACGTGGGGGAAACCTTTGAAAGGTGGGGGTGGGGATCTGTGGAATTCTGTATGTTACGGGGAGGTTGCAAGTTCTCACCCGTTCTTACTGTTTCCTCTTGCTCAGTGGTCTCAGGGTTCGCCATCTCTGCTCACCCGTGCACGCTACTCATCATATGGCCCCTCAACCTAAGCCTGGCCCCTTACCATAAACCTAAAAGCAGGAGGAACTCTCTAAAATTCTAAGTCCGAAATCAATCTTTTTCTCCTTATCGACCTATCTTGCCACAGTAATGGGATCCTCACATGCTGCTCTTCCAGGAAAGCAATGTTAGAATATCTTGACCGCTTTTGAAGGTAGTTAGAGATCCCTAGCATTCACAAACGAACCTTGAAGGGTACGCCGCAATATTAGTGGCCTTCGTTGTGAGTTTAACAGTCCCTGCACAGCAGCTGTGAAGCACTAACTCCTGTTTGTACTGTGACCTTTTGGAAATACTTTTTTTTAATGTTTTTGTTTATTTTGGTATTTAGGTTTATCATCATTATCATTAATAATAATAAATGTAGAATTCACAGTAATTATTATTATCTTATTTATTTATTTATTTATTTATTTATTTATTTATTTATTTATGTTGAGACTGGGTCTTCTTACATAGCTCAGGCTGGTCTTACACTTGGGATCTCCCTGCTTCAGCCTCCTGAATTTTGGGAGGAAATGGGGTATTTTTGTTTTTTTTTTTTTCCATTGACTTTTTTAGTTAGCATACGAAACAGTGGTTTCATTATGAGGTTCCCATGCACCCATTATTATATTTTGCTCGGACTTGCCCTCCCCCACCCACCTGCTTCTGCTTACTTGTTCCCATGGGATATTTAAGTAAAACTGAGGCGAAGCTGGGCACACTGGCATACACCTATACACTCAGCACTTGGCAGGCAGGGCAACTGGATCGCCATGAGCCTGAGGCCTCGCTGAGAACTTGTCATTTTTAAAATCTGAGTGAGTAGGGTACAAAAGGTGGACTGTTGTTTCCCCCTCAACCCAGAGGTCAGTCAGTATTCCTAATCCAATATGGATGACAGACAGACAGACATGTCGGAGGGAAGATGTCTGGACGCGGAGAAACTTCTCGAAGACAGGGGATTGGTCTAACACATTTACAAACCGAGGAATGGCTGTGGCTTTCATGAGAGTCAAATTACCTGGTGCCTTCAGAGGGAACACCCCAGGCAGGAAACAATAAGTTGTTCTTTAATCCACCCAGCCGTTGTTTGGGCAGATCCAAGAAGATATCCCCCATCGCATGGAAGAAAACAATATATATATATATATATATATATATATATATATATATACACATATATATGTGTGTGTGTATGTGTATATGTATATGTGTATGTGTATGTGTATGTGTATGTGTATGTGTATGT
>BDUI01000007.1:1591369-1609179 GCA_002335545.1 Apodemus speciosus
GGGGTGAAGGGGCAGGGTGGCGGTGAGGTAGGACACTATCTCAGATTTAAAAGAGTGGTGAGTGTATATGAAAGAGGAGAATTAAGACACTATTGTGGATGCCAACAAGTGCTTGCTGACAGGAGCCTGATATTGCTGTCTGCTGAGAAGTTCTGCCAGTGCCTGACAAATACAGAGACGGGTGCTCTCAGCCAACCATTGGATTGAGCATGGGGTCCCCAATGGAGGAGCTAGAGAAAGGACCCAAGGACCTGCAGGGGTTTGCAGCCCCATAGGAGAAACAACAATACAAATCAACCAGTACCCCCCCCCAGAGCTCCCAGGGACTAAACCATAAACCAAAGAGCACACATGGAGAGACCCATGGCTCCAGCGGCATATGTAGCAGAGGATGGCCTTGATGGACATCAATGAGAGGAGAGACCCTTGGTCTGTGAAGGCTCGTTGCTCCTGTGTAGGGGAATGCCAGGACAGGGAAGCAGGAGGAGGGGGGATGGGATGGGAGGTTTTGGGGGGGAACAACAAAAGGGGATAACATTCAAAGACTAAATAAAGAAAATATCTAATTAAAAAATAAATAAAAGCCGGGCGGTGGTGGCGCACGCCTGTAATCCCAGCACTCTGGGAGGCAGAGGCAGGTGGATTTCTGAGTTCTAGGCCAACCTGGTCTATAGAGTGAGTTCCAGGACAGCCAGGGCTACACAGAAAAAATCTGTCTTGAAAAAAAAAACAAATCCAAAAAACCAAAATAAGTAAACGAATGAATAAATAAATAAATAAATAAATAAATAAATAAAACGGCAGATGCCTATTTTAAAAATGGGGAAAATAAGTCAATAGTAAAAATATTTTGTGGACTGGCGAGATATCTCAGTGGGGAAAGGAACTTGCCACCAAGCCTCACCATTGAGTTCAGTTCCTGGGACCTACATGGTAGAGGGGGAAGAACCAGTCCCCCCAAAGTTGTCCACTAACCTTCACACATGCACCATAGCATTAGTGAATGCACAGACACACACACACACAGACACACACACACAGACACACACACACACACACAAAGTGTCTTTTAAAGAGATGCTTTTGAATGCACACACACACACAGTGTCTTTTAAAGAGATGCTTTTCTTTCTAGTTTTTCTAGAATTTGTCAAATTTTAAATTTTTATATAATTTGCTGTCATTCCTTTTTCCATTTTAAGTAAACACTAAATTTTACACTCAATTTCATATCCATGGTTCCGTGTTCTTTTTATTTAATTATTTTTTAAAGATTTATTTATTATATATAAGTACACTGTAGCTGTCCTCAGACAACGGAGAAAAGGGCATCGGATCTCATTACGGATGGTTGTGAGCCACCAAGTGGTTTCTGGGATTTGAACTCAGGGCCTTCGGAAGAGCAATCAGTGCTCTTAGCCGCTGAGCCATCTCTCCAGCCAGTTCCATGTTCTTTTTCCTGTGGAAGGAATTGCCACCCTCCCGTTTATAAGCCTGACTCTCTCCACGGAACTTGGGTCCTTCCCAGCCGTCGCCATTACTTTGAGAGCTAGCTGTGCGTGTGTGGAGGTGACGGCAGAAGGTTTGGGGAGCCCATGTCTGGGGACATTGAAAGAAAATGACGTGAAAGAGCAGCTTGTCCTGGTCCCAGAGAAGTCAAGATGTATCCTATCAAGGTAAACAAGTCCAAGACCAGAACTTCCTGCATGCTGTTCTCAGAGAATGACTTAAGTCCTCGTTTCTCTCTGTGTCTGCTTTGTAGCCATGGTGGCCGCTGATAACAAGAGACACAACTACAAGAGCAGTGGATGACTGCTGCTGTGTCGCCACAGCCTCCCTCTCCACGGCCTCGACTGGAAAGGCACCGGGGTTAGGGCTGAGCCGACCCAGCATCCCCTCAGAACGCACCCTCGGACACAGAGCTAGAAGATCTTTGTCGGGGCTCCAGTGACGATCCTCGCGGTAGATAAGACAGATGCGGGACCGAGGGGCGCAGGAACCCACATCAAGTCGGATCCACCCGTGAAACTGCAGGGCCACGACTGTTCTCACGGAAAAGATCGGGGATTCTTTCTTAGGGTGGAATTTATTGTTTCTTGTAGAGCAAAGACATTCTGCCCTGGGGCGTATTGGGTTTCTGAGTGCTCACATTTCCTTAAAAATAGTTATTGAGATTTGCAGATTTAATTTCTGCTTAAGTTGCTGTGTTTCGGGAGCTTGTAAAAGATAGGTTACCTGGGGCAATGCTGGCTGCCTTTTTTTTTTTTTTTTTTTTTTTTAAACCAAAGCTTCTTTGATTCCTGATGGTTAAGTAAAGGAGATTGAACACGGCGGCTTTTATCCCTTTTCTCTTCTGATTCTCACTGGCACGACGGTAAAGGAATAAAGCGGGTAGAAAATAGGAATAAGTCCACGTGAACAGACAGAAAGGAGGGGGGAGGGGTCGCTGAGCCAAGTGTGGAGGCGCACGCCTGGCGGGTGAGGCCAGGAGGAAGGACTGGGAGCTCAGGGTTACTTTGTGGGTTCAAGGACAGCCTGGACCACTTGAGACCCCGCCTCCAGAGAGAGGAGGACAGCTGGGCCAGTGAAATGCCCAAAGGGAGCAGCGCTTGCTGCTAAGCCTGGTGACCTTCACTTAGACAGATGGCAACAAGATCATGAGACACCAAGCACTCCATATCCTACAGCTCAGCAGACAGTATTATTATTACTATTATTATTGTTGTTGTTGTTGTTATTTTGGTTTTTTGAGACAGGGTCGCTCTGTATAGCCCTGGATATCCTGGAACTAACTCTGTAGACCAGGCTGGCCTCGAACTCAGAAATCCCCCTGCCTCTGCCTCCCAAGTGCTGGGATGAAAGGCGTGCACTGCCACCGCCCAGCACCCCAGCAGACAGTATTAAGCAATCGCTGCACACATTTTTGCTGAGAACAGAGTCAGGTTCTGGAGCCCCCCCTGCTCAGATAGCTAGACTTACTGCCTGTTGATTACAGTTGTCCCCCAAGGTGAAAACTACTTTCTATCCCTGGTTTGTATCAGGGAGTAAAAGAATCAAACTTATATTGGGATGAATTCTGCATTAATGCCAAGTTACAGTTTCTCATAAATGAGATCTTTTAATTCAGGTACAAACGTTAGGAGAGTTCTTCTCAAACTGACTTAGGAAAGAAAAAAATTGCTGATTTAATATTTTTAAAGGACAAATGGACAATTGACTTCAGGAAGGCTTTTTAAATTTTTTCATTTATTTGCTTCTTTTATAAATTAGTGAGTATTAATTGAATAAAATAATGAGTTTGGGAGCCAGCCAGATGGATCAGTAGACAAAGGCACTTGTCACTAAGCGTGACAGCTAGCGTTCAGTCAGCAGAACTCACACAACGGAACCAAAAATTATCGTCTGACTTACGCATGGGCTGTAGCATGCACACATCCACACACAAAATAAATAAATGTGAGGCTGGAGCGACGGCTCAGTGGTTAAGAGCACTGGCTGCTCCTTCCAAAGGACCCAGGTTCAATTCCCAGCTCCCTCATGGCCGCTCGCAACTGTCTGTAATTCCCGTTCCAGGGGATCTGATACCTTCTTCTGGCTTCCTTGGACGCTGCACATGGGTGGCAAATTTACATGTATCAAACACATAAACTATAATAAAATTAATTGAAATGAAAGGAATGGACGAATGCTTTTAAAAGTAGCGAGTTTCGTCACGACGTCTTCATGTACCAACTGTGCTTGGCCCCACCTCTCCCTGCCTCTCGTTCTCTACATTAAATCTGGATTCCACGCATGACGGACAGCGGGTGAGTCTGGCATAGTCTATGTAGGATCTATCTCCCTCCGGTTTTGTTGATTTTCCTCCAATAACACCGTTTTCTTCATCGCGGCCGGATTAAACTCCATTGTGAATATATGCTACAATTTCTTCATCTGCTCATTCACTGAGGCCACCTAGACTAACTTGGCTGCTGTGGAGAGTGGCCTTGATAAACGCAGAGGTGACGTCCCTATGGTATGCTGACTTAAGTTCTTTCGAATAGGCACCAGGAGGATAGAACTCAATCACGTCTGCTCTGGTTTTAGCTTTGAAGAACCTCCATACTGACAGTGGCAATTCTAATTTACATTCTCACCAGCAGGAAATAAATGTTTCTTTTCCCACCCGACTTGTACTTTTCCCCTCCAGTACTTGCTGTCCTCTGTTTTCTTGAGGAAAACCTTTCGGTTGAGATGTAATCCCAGTGGAGTTGTGATTTATATTTCTCTGATGATTAATGATTAAGGATATAAGTTTCCACCTCCCAAAAAAATATTTGTTGACTTAGGCTGAGCTCCACCCAGCATCTTGAAGATCACAGACAGGGCCTTCTCATCTTTAGTTTCTGCATCCAGAACCTGGATCTTCTTTTGTTAAAGATGTCAACCTGGGAATGGGAAGACATTCACCCCTGGTGTCAGAGAGAAAAGGAAGGAGCCCATGTCCCAGGATTCCTATTGGAGGATCTCCACTGGATTACGTCAAGTCTTGTGCCTACCTTTCAAACAAACACCGTGTCTAGGAGAAGAGTTGTTACGTTCTAACCAAGAGATGGTGATAGAGTCCATTACAAGGTCTATATGGTTGGAAATGGGGGTGGGGTGAGGGTTCCCCCAAAGAAGACAGGACAGGAATGATGAATGCTGCCTAGACAGCCAAGAGCGTGTGCTGGATGTTTGAGGAAAGGGGGAATTTATGGAATACACGCTCCAAACCAAATCAAAGGAAAAGATAGACAGTAAAAGTCTCTTTTGAAGCTAACTCATGGCCAGCGGTGGGGGGGTTGGGGGGTAGGGAGAAGAGAAGGTTCAGACGCACGAATCTTCTTTGAAGATGGTTCTTGTACACTTTACCTGCTGTTCTTGGAAGGATGCGCACACACCCCAGCAGGGAGTTAATGATCTGTTACAGGTTTTGCTTTATTTATTTTCTGGCTGTTTTTCTCCTGAACTCCAGCGGTAAGCTAACATTCAGAGTGTCGCTAAAGTTTGAGCGAGCCTTGGGAAGATGGATCATTGATCACTCACAGGAGAATCTCCCAGGCTATAGAAGAGGCATAATTAATAATGGTAGAGTAGCCTGGAATAGCATGGAATGCAGGCCACAGCAGCTGTCCTTTTGTGTGGAAATGAGCTGTAAGGTTCTTTCTATAAAAACTGTCCAATAGATGTTCCTGGGTTATTTGTCTTTAATCTATGCCAGGAGTTTAAGTAGAATTTTCTACCACATAGGTCAGAATATAACAGTAGATTTCCAAGTCTGGTCTAATGGTGAGGTAAGTGTTTACATAAATTATGATATATTTTTATGATGGAACTTTTCCAATTAATGATCTCACAGATGAAAAAGAAAACTGCATGAGTTACAGTATTTTTTATTAAGTAGGAAAAAAAGTCAGAAAGTGAGWTAAATTTACTCTTCCATAATAACAATATAGTATTTATGTTTTGCATAGAAAAAAAGGAAAAGATGTATTTAGAGGTATTTACAATACTGTTTTGTTGGCAGCAGAATCATAAATACTCTTCTTTAATCTTCTCTTTTCATTGTTTAAGTTCTAACTTTTTACTATGTACATTTATGGCTTGTGCAGTAAAAAGAAAGTGCAGCTGAGAGTTTTTTACTTAAAAACTACAGCTGCTGTTAATTTTGGATTATACTTCCATTAAACTCCAGCAGCGCTGGAATTGTTCCCATAAGCAGATGCATGTCCTTTGTAGGGTAAAGGAGGGACCCAGTTCCTGTACCCCTGGGCAATGGGGGACCAAATAGACAAGGCCGCAGCAATCAGAGCGGGAAAGGGGTTCGGGAGGCCAGCCAGCCTTGCCCGCCTTCTCCCCTCAGCTATCACCCACTCTTCGGTGGCCTCTTTCCAGGCCAGTGTGGCCAGCCCCATCGCCACGGGGGAGTTCTGGCGCTTCAGGGTTAGAAGGCCTTTCCTTGCTCCCAGGAGAGGCATCTCGAGATGCTCAGACCCTAGAAGGGGTGGTACCTCTCTCCTAATCCCTAGACTCACTGTGGAGCCCGCCTACACCCCCACCCAGGCGACACCCAGCTTGTCTCACTGTTGACCTCAAAGCCTTGTTGAGAGGCATACTACCTCGGTCCCTCTCCCCAGGGCTGCCCCTCTGCTCGGGTCTCAGGAGTGGCCGCTGCTGCTCCAGCTGAGTCAGAAGCACCCTCCCCCTCTGAGGCTCGGGAGTCTAGAATCAAAAGCTCCCAAGCCAGGGATTCTTCTCCAGATCGGGAAGAAGGCAGCTTGTCACCCTGCCTTTGCAGCAACAAAGACCCACGGCACCCTTCGTCTTTTGTTCTCCAGCCTGCCACAGAAGAACACGCAGTGACAAAAATAAATAAATAAATAAATAAACAAACAAACAAATAAGGTGAATCAAACCAAGATATCTCTGGTGGATTGTTGCCAATTGCCCAATGGAGATAACCCCGTTTTTTTGTTTTTTTTTTTCTTTAAAGAAAAGGTCCACATCCCCTACCTCCTGCCCCAGACCCGGGGTCTGCTACTGTGCACAGCCTAATATAGGTAAGTTCCAGTTAAGTGTTGTATTCAGCTGCCAGTAACATGAAAAGATAATATGACTTCCAATACATATATAATATAATCTCTATATATGACAATATATAATTATACATATATATATAATTATATACATATATAATCTGATATATATTATCCCACATATATATCATGCAGGTCATGAGGTCAATATGTTTGAATTACTTGGCTAGATTTCAGTTTCTAGAACATTCTTGAACTTGAATTCTAGACCAGCCAGCTGAGCATCCCTGGTCCTGTCCATTTAGTTTTCATTGCTTCTGTTTCCTTCTTTGCAGAGTAGACAGAGAAGCACCTGATCAATGAGTGAGAGTGGAAATCAAGGAGTGCGTTAAAGCTCTCAGCACAGAGGCTGGAGCACAACGGATTTCATAAATGCTGCTGTGAGGGCTGGAAAGAAGCATCTCAGTGGTTAAGGGTGATTTTTTTTTCTCTTGCAGAAGACCAGGGTTCGGATCCTAGTACCCACATGGTAACCACAACTGCCTATAGGTCCAGATGCAGAGGATAAATGCCTGCATTGCATATACACAGTGTACATACAYACACTTGAGCACACATGTAGCCATAAGAAGTTAATAATAAATACTTTTAAATGAATCTTTTAAAAAATGTTGACAAAATGAGCCACACCCTGCCTCTTAGTAACCTGGGCCTTAGGTACTGACAAAGGTCTTATTTACCAAGAAATCAAGAATAAAGTACTTAGATACTCAGAAGCCAATGCAAGTTGAGTTGGTCTGCATTTTTAAAATGAGGCTCAGTTGGCAAGGTAGTGCATGTCCACAAGTGGAGCTCTCAGGAAACTGAAGGAGGGAAGTCTTGAACTGGAGGTCAGTTAGCCTGGACTTGCTAGTGAGACCTTGCCTCAGAAAACAGTGAAGGAAGGCTGTCAAGATGGCTCAGTACAGAGAGGCTCCCTGGGCAAGCCTGGGGATCCTAATTTCAATCCATGGAGAGATAAAAAGGTGAAGGCGAGAACTGAGTCCAGTGTGTCCTCTGACTACCCCAAGTTCACTGTGGCTCACGTCCCCCCCCCCCCCACAAACACAGGCAACTTAGAACAACAAATGCTCGTTTTCCTCTATCTGTTCTCCTCCTCAGAGAAGGAAATAACAGGGAAAGGAAAGGGAGAATGAAACAATAAGCACACGATAGAGAAGGGCATTTAAGGATAAATATCGGGGCTGTGGGGCAGCTGGTTTGCACAGCTCCTTCCTACAGTGTATCAGTTCTCAGGGTTGATCTCCAACAACAATAAGCTAACTGTTTGCTGCTCTGGAGGCGTAAGGGAGAGTGGAGCCAATCATGAGTCCAAGCCAAGTCTCAAGCAGCAGCCAACTTTATTCAGAGCATCAGACAATTTATACTCTGAGGGTTAGGAGGAGTCACATGAGTAAAGCATATCATCATAAGGGCAAGCCACATGGAGCAAAAACAGGTTTTTCCATAGAGGTGTATATAAACAAATAACAATAGCTGGTTGTAATGCATAATCTGAAGTAAGCTCACTCCTTTCTGCTATACCTGGGAGGAGCGCAAAATCACATTCCAAGAAAATTCCCTGTTTTGTTTTTTTTTTTAAGAGACTGAGGTCACAAGACTCTTGTTTCCTTGGAGTTTTTCCACCAGCACTCAGGATTCTCCTTGTGTGACTCCATTCTTGGATCATCTGCCAACAACTAATATTGAGGTTATTAGTGTTTTCTTCTTAATATGCAGGGTCCTACATCACTCCATATTTTCACTTCGAAGTGTGCACAAATATCTATTGTGGCCGACTTTTTGTTTTTTGTGTTTTGAGCTAGAGTGTTAGGTAGCCCAGGCTGGACTCCAACTGGATATAGTGCTTAGGATGATCTTGTCCTGCTGACCCTCTAGCCTCCACCTCCAAGCAATGGGCTTACAGGTATGGTCGGTGACACTGAGGAATTTGTAATATAAAAATCAGGAGAGGAGCTGAGGTACTTGTGGATTGATGCAGAACAGACACAGTACATCGTGATTACATAGTCTGTTGGAGGGAACTCGGCAGAACTGGGGTGGAACTGAGCCTGGGGAATTAGTTCAGTGCTATAGCACAGGGTCCTAGATTCTACTCCAAGCAAAATGGAGAAGGGGAGAAGAAGAAAAACAATGGGAGAGAGAGGAAAAAGGAATGTTGAGGTCAAGGTTAATCTGACAGAATACCTGTTTTATTGGACTTTCAAGTCCAGTGAAGGGGAGCGAGGCAGTTTGAACCATTTCTATCCAGATCAAAAGAGGCAGGAAGACTCTAGAAGACATTCGAGCTGCACAGTCCCTACCTCCTCCCCCAGTCTCTAGCCACGGTTTGCTCAGCAAACTGAATAGAATGCTCACATAACCCCTGCCTTTTCAATACTGAGAAGTCAGGAGGAACTCAAGTTGGCTGTGATTCTCAAGGGTGAGTGGATTCTGACAACGTATCCTAGCAACCACTGAAAAGAACCCCACGTCAAGGGATACAAGCTCCAGGAGCCGATGCGCAGTGGCCACGGAGATGCAGAGAGAAGTTCCGTGGCCTAGGCAACAACCCACAAGCGTGAGCTGACCCTGCCGTCAGGATGCTGAAGAGACAAGGTGAGAGCAACAGTGTGAGCGGGGGCCAAAGGCTGCCTCATAAAATGGCCCTAAATCAAAACGCTGAAAAGTCCAGGTTTGGAGCTGGAGCAGGAGCCAGAAAAACCACTTCATCTGTAAAGAACTAAAGGTCATGGACCGCTTTCAAATAAATCCCTCTAATCTAATGACAAATGACATTTACTTCTATAAAGCCACACAATGCTCAATGAGATGCTAATAATGAGACCTCACAAGAATGAAAATGACTTCCATTACTCTCCTCATAAATTTGGACAGCTCTGATTGCTAGCCAAGTAGCCAGTGCAGAATGCTAATGCCCAAGGCACCTTCTCTCACTGCCAAGAAGAAATCCAGGTTGGAGTGAGAAAACAGAGGGAGGGGAAGGAAGACAGGAATCTGCTCACTCTCTCTCCCTCCCTGCCCTCCAAACCCCAGGTCTCTGTTCTTTCAGTGAAGAGAACTTGCAGCCATCCTCCTGCCTCTGACTTCTAAGAACAGTGATTACAGGAATATGCCAGTAGGCTCAAACAACAAACCAACTTCTTTTTGTTTTGTTTTTCTGAGACAGGGTCTCACTATGCATCCCTGGTTATCCTGGAACTCACAATGTAGACCAGGCTGGCCTTGAACTCACAGAGACCCCCTTGCCTCTCTCCCTTCTCAGGGCTGGAATTAAAGTTGGGATCTACCACCACGCCTGGCACAAGCCGACTTCTTTTTTTTTTGTTTGTTTGTTTTTTGTTTTTTGTTTTTCGAGACAGGGTTTCTCTGTGTAGTCCTGGCTGTCCTGGAACTCACTCTGTAGACCAGGCTGGCCTCGACTCACAGAGACCCCCTTGCCTCTCTCCCTTCTCAGGGCTGGAATTAAAGTTGGGATCTACCACCACGCCTGGCACAAGCCGACTTCTTTTTTTTTTGTTTTTGCTTTTTTTTTTTTTTTTTTTTTTGTTTTTCGAGACAGGGTTTCTCTGTGTAGTCCTGGCTGTCCTGGAACTCACTCTGTAGACCAGGCTGGCCTCGAACTCAGAAATCYGCCTGCCTCTGCCTCCCAAGTGCTGGGATTAAAGGCGTGCGCCACCACCGCCCGGCTACAAGCCGACTTCTTAATTGTAAAATGTTCTCCAGAGCTGGTAGCTCTGCAGGAGCGTACTTGTCTGCTATGGAAGTGGCCCTGGGTTTGATCTCCRCCATGACTAATTAAACAAACAAACACCAATGAATAATACATGAGTGCCCAAAACCAGAGTGGATCACACAGGCAATGCATAAAATGAGATGAATACCAACTCTAGCGTGCCAAAAGGAATTGTAACATAAAACTCAAGCAGAAAGACAAACAGACAGGAAGACAGACAAACAGGAAGTGAGACCAAGGCAGCCATTATACAGCGGAAGTTATGGAGCAACTGAGTTCCACAGGCTTGGGCCCAAAGCCACCGTTCCTTGTTAGCAGTGGGAAGTCCATTAAGGGTTTTAATTTAAGGGTGCGGAGGCTGGATGTGGAGACAGTCAGGAACCGGGGCAAGCACAGCCGTGTGACAAGGACTAATGACCACCTCAAGCCTCAAGTAAAACAATCAGGTCAGCCTGTAGCGTGAGTGAGCCGCCTCCCCAGACAAGAACTTCTATTTTTTAAATGCTTCTTTGATAAGGTCCCACCTAGGCGAAGATCATCTGAAGTCACAGTGAAGTATGTGACTTGGAATAAGGGGTTGGGGGGGAACTTGTTAAAAGTGGTTCACACATTCAGACAAAGCCTCAGTAGGATGGCTATCTTTCCAACAGAGAAGGCCACGTTTGCCTGCTGAGGGACATTAATCATGGCCACACTACAGTCAGTTGACCGGGTTAGGATTCTGTATGAAATCCATTGTCAGCCTGCCTGGAGTGCCTCTTCAAGCTTTCACTAACAGAACCTTAATTATTCTTACTCTTTATATCTTTTGACAAGGAGGATTCCTTCTCTAGCCTCTAGGGATGACTCTTGATAAATAAGCCAAATGTATTGTCTCACGATCCTTGCCAAGGGATTGGCTCAGTCATAGGCAAGAGATCCAATTCTGGTCCAGGAGACAGGAGAGGAAGTCCGATGGAAGTTTCTAGAGACGGTTCTGTGTTTTCAGAAAGGAGACAAGGACCCAGGCCTTCCACACCCAGTACCCTTTTCTGACTGAAGAGGTTATCTACATGTGTTGCCTGCAAAAAAACAGTCACAGTTTTAGGTCTGTGAAGATGGCAGAAAGGAAAGGCAGACGGGTTCTTGACGACGCTCTTGAGCCACTGAACTTAGAAACCAAGTTACTGATCTCAGTGGACTCTATCACATGTGTTGCCAAATATTTAAACCGGATTAGATTTAACCTTTAGGGTTACATTTTTCTGTCTTGCTGTTTTTGTTCTGAGACAGCCTCCACATGTAACCCAAGGTAGCCTCGAACTTAACGATCTTCTTACCTCAGTCACCCCAGTGCTAGGATTACAGGCAACTTCCGCCACCACCAGACCAGGACAGATGGGGTTTCTTTGAAGGCAAGGCTTCCTGACAACCTCCACAGACAAGAGATTCTGAGTCCAACCGCGGCACGTCCTGGTTGGCTCCAGTCGTCCCCTATTTGCTGCACAATTGCTCAGTGGTTTCCGAACATACAGGACTTCGTGGGCTCCACCATCCCCCCTCCCCCTCCC
The DNA here is from genome assembly GCA_002335545.1 of Apodemus speciosus. NCBI lineage: Eukaryota > Metazoa > Chordata > Mammalia > Rodentia > Muridae > Apodemus > Apodemus speciosus. The sequence goes on from BDUI01000007.1 coordinate 1,603,273, forward strand.
TCCTCCACGCACACTCAGCATCTCACAAGCCACACCCAGCTTTGCTTTTAGGAAAATAGAATTTGTAGGAAAAAGGCTTAGATGCATACAAAGCAGAGAGAGAGAGAGAGAGAGAGAGAGAGAGAGAGAGAGAGAGAGAGAGAGAGAGAGAGAGAGAGAGAGAGAGAAACCACCCGAACAGGACTATTCTCGTTGATGGACTAATTGTCCTTTTTTCCCCTTTAATATTGAACTAAAGTTCCTGTTGACAACCCATTAGAAACTGCATTTCACATATTCTTGGAGGAGAGAGATAAAAGTCAGATGGCATCTACTTACTTGAAAGTATAGGATTCAGCAGTCTTGGGTGCGTTTTCAATACTGCACAGCCATCATGAGCAATTGCAGGGCACTTTCCCCCAAACTGCGTATTAACAGTCCATCCACTCTCCATCCTCCTTCAGCTCGCGATCCTGAGAGCCGACAATTTCACCGAGTCTCCTTTTCTGCAGGTTGATTGCAGCGATAACAGGGTGGGTTGTTTTCTTCATTTTTCTAATGCGAAATTAGGCTTACAATGTGACACGTACTTTGCTATCTATAAATATTCTGGCAGTTAATCCTGACTGTCGACTTGATGGCACTTAGAATCACCTAGAAGAGCAGTTCTCAACCCGTGGGTCACAATCATCGGAAAACACATATTTCCGACACTCTTAGGAACTCCCAACCATAAATTTATTTTCACTGCTACTTCATAACTGTAATTTTGCTACAGAGCGGTGTCTCAGTTCCTAAGACTATCAGAAATATGTGTTCCCTGATGGTTGTGACCCACAGGTTGAGAACCACTGACCTAGAAAATAAACCCCTGGGCATTTCCAGAGAGGGTTAATGGGGGCGGGAGGGCCCACTCTGGACATAAATAGAACCACTCCCAGGGCCAGGGCGCCAGGCTGGACGAAAGGAACAAGCAAGTAGTTGCACTCATCTGTTTAGGGTTCCTGGCTGCAGCTACGATGGTCAGCCTCTTCCCCAGCACGGCAGAATTTACACTTACACCAGGAGCCAGAATAAGCCTTCCCTCCCTTAAAAGTAACACAGACATTTCCCAGATTCTTGTTTTGTGTGCATGCATGTGCATACGGAGGCTAAGATCTCAATTTCTTTCTACCTTGTATTTTCGAGACAGCCTTTCACTTAACACGGAGTTTACCAATTCATTAGACTCTGGGGCCAGCAAACCCCCTAGGGTCTTTTTGTTTCTGTCTCAGTATCCCCACGCCTGGCTCTTCACCTGGGCGCTGGGGATCTGACTGCAGGTTCTCATGATGTACAGCAGGCATCTTACCCACTGAGCCATCGCTCCAGGCTCTCACACTTCTCTGATTCTTTCTCATGGTCAGTCGCGCCATGTTGGGCATTCTCTTGGCTCTGCGAAACTTGCCTTATTAATTGATGAGCATGGGATGTGCCTGTATGGCTGAGTAATTATTCCAGTTTTGTTTTTCCCACCTAGCTCTTATAAAGACAACATTTAATTGGGGCTGGCTTACAGGTGCAGAGGTTCAGTCCATTATCATCAAGGTGGGAACATGGCAGCATCCAGGCAGGCATGGTGCAGGAGGAGCTGAGAGTTCTACATCTTCATCTGAAGGCTGCTGGTGGAAGACCGACTTCCAGGCAGCTAGGATGAGGGTCTTAAGCCCATGCCCACAGTGACACACCTATCCTAACAAGGTCACACCCACTCCAACAGGGCCACACCCACTCCAACAAGGCCACACCCACTCCAACAAGGCCACACCTCCTAATAGTGCTACTCCCTGGGCGAAGCATATACAAACCATCACATGCTTCCTTTGATGAAATTCTTAGTTTTACAAATGTGTTAATCCCAACTTTAGGCAAAGAGAGCTTTTCTAAGTGAGAACAGTTTTTCATGGTAACCTAATATTTAAATTTCAAGTTAGGACACAGTATTCCCTGTTTTCTTTCTATTGATTTGATAAGGGCATCATAAATCACCCAAAACTGTGCGGTTGCGGCTTAGCTCCAGTGACATCTAAATGGCTGGCTATCTTTTTTCCTTCTCTCCTTTTCCAATTTTATTGCAAGTTGGAGTTTGAAGCACAGGTTACAAGCAAGCAAATCCTCCAGTGTCTAGTACCCCGTGCAGCCGTGGCTACAGAACACAGCCACCACAGCCACCACAGCTAGGAGAGTTGAGGCCCTGACTATATATATCTTCAAGTGCACATGCAGAGGCATCCATCGCAGAACACATGCATCTACTTGAACATGAGCTCGGCCATCAAGGCGGAGCTCTTTATCAGTTTTTAGTAATACATGCCTGGAAAACACCACTGGTTCAGAATGGTACACTGTTTAAGCTGAAATTGCATAATCAGAGCAAGAGCAGAGATTATCTAGTAAGGATAGAAAACAGCAATACCAGATTTGATTGTGAGAGGACTGGTACTATGCATGTGCATACATGCTGTGAGGATTTTATACCAGTAAGGACATCCTGTATAAATGCAGGAAACCTATGATAATCCCAATTCAAAGGAAACATAAACCGCAGGAATGCACTGGGCCACACACCACAGAGTCTCAATGAAGTGTTCTTCAGGCCTCCACGGGCGCACAGCCGCAGCCACTGAACTCAGGAATATCCCTTGTCCTTCTGGAAGCTCCGTCTCCCTTTGCATTCTCCTCTTCCTCAGGCCGCCTTCTGGTCACACCTGGTGTATCCTCTCTGGGTTTAAGTCTCACGGGTCACACATCTGGTTTCTGTATTTCCAATTTAAGTCCTAGACTTGGTTTCACGGGGGTGTTCTGGACCCAGCATTGAAGCTATTAAGGTGTGAGGTGTGAAGTTCTTGGAATTAGAGAGTGAGTGTAGTCAAGTCCACTAACCCATGGGGTTGAAAGTAGGGGAGGCGTGGTCCCAAAGAGAAGTCATGGTTTTAGGATGAGATTAATACAAGGGTAGGCATGACAACCACATCTGGGAGATAGATTCCTGATCTGGTAGTGGCTGACTCAGAACCAACATGTCCACAACTTCAGGAGGCCATTTTGAGTATATAGTATGTGAAATGTGAAATGTCAAAGAGCAGCCCAGGCCTTTCTGTCTGGGACAGGAGATTGTTCCAACAGATTTGCTCTCTCCTCTCTCTCTCTCTCTCTCTCTCTCTCTCTCTCTCTCTCTTTCTCCTCTCTCTGCATGTGTATGTATGTGTGTGTGTGCGAGAGACAGAGACACAGAGACAGGAACAGAGAGACAGACAAAGGGAGATATATAGAGAGGAGGGAAAGAAACAGAGAGACAGAGGTAGAGATAAAGAGACAGACAGAGACAAAGAGAGAGAAACAGAGGAAGAGATAGAGAGGAGAGACAGAGGGAGAGATAGAGAGGGAGAGACTGAGAGAAACCAAGGGAGAGAGAGAGCAGAGAGGGGGGAGACAGAGACAGACAGAGAGAGAATTCACAACCAAATGTTGGTTTCTGCAATTCCATTATGTCCACAGAGCCTGTGTATGTCCACGGACATTACCACCCCGCAGCCAGAGCTGCTGAATGTAGCCAGGTGACTGCACACTTAGGGACAACTTTATCCATACAAGATGAGCTCTGAAGTCATTCTGGAGGCCAATGTCACAAGCAGGCTTTCTCCATGTCTAAGAACACGGCAGCACAGGGGAAAGACCCAGAGGTCTCTGTAAGCTCATCAAACGTAATGCACCACATTAACGCATTGCTTTCCTTTCTTCTATAAAATTCTCAAAGAACTTTTTTTTGTTGTTAGTTTTCTACTTACAACTATATGCATGCTTTAATAGACTCCCTAGAAAGGCTTTTATTGTCTGAGATTTAAGTATTCGCTATTCATGACTGTTATTTTATTTTGGTGGTTGTCTCGTCCACAGGTATAGAATCTGATCAGTGTTTCATTTCCATACGGATACACACCTGGCATCTTAGTTAGACAACGAGTGTCCTTGCCATTGGTTTTGCGTTTGTCAACTTGACACAAGCTAGTACTCTCCAGGAGGAGGACTCCCAGTTGAAAGCACCCCCACCAGATCAGCATGTGGGCAAGCCTGTGGTACATTTTCATGGTTAATGATTGATATGGGAGGTCCCAGATCACTGAAGGTGATGCCACCCCTAGGCTGGTAGTCTTGGGTGCTATAAGAAAGCAGTCTGAGCAAGCCATGAAGAACAAGTCAGTAAGCTTGGATCCTCCATGGCCTCTACCTCAGTTCCTGCCGTTGGTTCCTGCCTTTATTTCCCTTCTTGAAGAACTATATATAGTCTGTAAGATGGAAGACCCCCATCCTCCCAACTTGTTTTTGGTCATGGCATTTATCAAAGTAATAGAAACCCAACTGAGACAGTAGGTGTTTGGGACACAGCTGGTTTGTGAGTATTTTCCTTACGCTTCTCCCTAAAATGAATAATAGCTATGATGAAAAGAAAGCAAATACATCTTTTTTAAATGGGAAGTTCTTGAGGAAGCTAGATTAAAGGGACACAGGACATCGTGCTGAAGAGGTGGTGTTTGTTGCTGAAGAGGTGGTGTTTGTAGAGCACTTTCCGATGACAGAAACGAGAAAGTCATGCAAGCCTACTATATACTATTGCAGGTTCTAGGAGGAACAGGAAGGGCAAAGGCCAAGAACAAGAATTGGTTGGTTTCTGGAGGACCAGAAAGAGTGACACACAGAAAGTAATACAGGGGGAAACAAGAAAGACTAAGATCTCTGAAAGTAATCAGGCCACCAGGGGCACCTTGTGTGGGTCCCTACAGACTGGGTCTGGTACTTCTTTTCTGTGACTTCTTAGCCAAGGACACTGTCCTTTGTTGTGATGGCTAACTTTGACTGTTGACTTAATTAGGTCTGGGGCAAGCCACTTGGCAGGTCTGTGAGGACAGGACGGATTCATGGAGAGAAGCCCCTCCCCCTGAGTGGGTGGCACCTTCTGTGACCTATACACAGAGCTCAGTGAGAAAGCGGCCCTGCTTGCCTGTCCACCTTCACTTGCTGGGGTGCCTGTCCTTTCGTTCCCACTGTCACCCTTCTTAACACTGGCTTCTTCAGCCTTCCATTGTGGACTGAAGACCAGGGGCTTCCAGTTTTCCAGGCCTTCAGCAGGATGTATCTGGCCTCATGGGCTGAGTAGCTACCAGGTTCCTAGGTGTCCAATGGACAGCCAGCCATTGTTGAACTGTCCAGCCTCTATGATGTAAGCCAACTTAATACTTTATTTTAAATATAATATATATTCATGCTACTAGTTCTGATCTAGAGAACACCGGATACCATGTTCTTAGCCCTTAAACCTTAGTGTTGGCTAAGGCAGAGTAATTGCCTGTGTTAGACATGGCGAAATAACTGCCTGCTCCAACAGAATGGAAGCCCAATGAAACGAACCTACTGTCCTGAGAATGTGGGCTGGACCGTAAGTACCTTTGTGTGAGGTCCACAATCAGGCCTGTAAGAATGAGATGAGGATCAGGTGGAGAAGGGACCTCAGGCAGCAGCTAGGTGCTTTGTTCTGTATCTTTAAGCATCTTATGTCTGACCTTCAAGGTTCATTTTCAAGCCTTTTCAAATCTTCCACATCAGTCTTGAGCACCGCTCTTTTCAAGTTTGTGACCATCCTATCAGTGACTGATTAAGAGATGTTGACCTCTGGTCAAGTAGCCTTCAAGTCTAAGTACCTGATAAAGAACATTACTTACGATCCCACCCACTGATATCTGCCTTCCACTGCCTTCCACACATCCCTGGGCAGGAACTACGATAAACTACAGTGCCCTTCAGCTGGCCTTACATGTCACTCAACATCTACAAAACAAGACGGACTTTCCCTTTCTTTTTCTCTCTTTCTTTCTCTCTCTTTTTCTTTCTTTC
>BDUI01000007.1:1609374-1628887 GCA_002335545.1 Apodemus speciosus
CTCTCTCTCTCTCTCTCTCTCTCTCTCTCTTCCTCTTCCCCTTATAATTTGGCTTCTCAAGACAGGGTTTCTCTGTGTAGCCCTGGCTGTCCTGGAACTTACTCTGTGGAGCAGGCTGGCCTCAAACTCAGAGATCTGCCTGCCTCTGCCTCCTGAGTGCTGGAGTTAAAGGTATGGATCACCTGGCTTGGGCTGACCTTTTTCATTGTCAGATCATTGGATGATAATGCTCCACAATGGCAAAAGGACAGACGGTAGGAACGTTGTCTAGGAACAGGGTATTTTAAGGCAGAATGGGGAACTGCTCACACTGTATGTTCTACATGATGAGCTGTATTAAAGGGTTGCAGTATTAGGAAGGTTGAGAACCACGGTCCTAGAGGCTGATTTTGGATTGTCAGCTTTTCAGGTCAACTGATAAAGAAGTCTATTATATGCCAGAAATCAGACAACACAAGGTTCTCTCCTCCCTCCCTTCTCCCCACATTCTTTTCCTTTCCCTTTCTTCTTTCTTCTCTTTCCCATTTTCCTTTCTAAAACAGGGTCTTACTTTAGATATAACCCAAGCTGGCCTAGCCTGGAACTACACAGTCTAGGCTAGCTTCAAATTCAATTCTCCTGCCTCAGCCTCCCCACTTCATTGATTACATATCTACTACTGCAGCATGCCTCTTGCCGATCTACTTCTAGGAGCAGAAAAAACAATGCTATTGATGGAGGAGCCCATACAAAATCTCAACCCAGCTCTGGCCGCCTTTTATTGTTTGGCTCTGTGCTTCATCAGTCGGTCAGCAAATTGCAGAAGGCTGCCTTCAAGAGCCTGCTGAATAGTTGTCTCCCAAGGGCTCCGCATTCAGCCTGATCCAGCTAAATAAGGGACACTCAGGGACAGGCTTGGAGCAAAGAGTCTGCACCACCAACTGAGGAAGATTCAGAACTGGTTCTGGTGGGTTGATCTCTTTGGATCAGAAGTTCAGGACCTTGGCTTCAAATGGAACCACAGGGAAGGCAGTCAAAGTGTCAGTATCTCATAGATGCTTGGTTGCCAGAATCTCTGGATTTTTAAAAGGTAACTCCAAACCAGATGCGATGATACATGCCTGAAATCCCAGGAAGATCAGGAGTTCCAGGTCACCCTCAGCTCAAGGATGGTAAATCTGAGGCTAGCCTGGGCTATATGAGCCCATCTTTAAGAAGGATTAGACTGAAATGTGAAGAATACATAGATTAAAACAAACTATTACCCAGGAAATAGAACATCTTGCAAGGTGGTAGTACTGGATACCTTTTAATACCAGCACTTAGTCGGGCAGTGGCGGCGCACACCTGTGGCGCATCCCAGCACTTGGGAGGCAGAGGCAGGCGGATTTCTGAGTTGAGGCCAGCCTGAGTGAGTTCCAGGACAGTCAGGGCTACACAGAGAAACCCTGTCTGGAAAAGCAAAAAAACAAACAAAACATACCAGCACTTGGGAGGCAGAGGCAGGTAATCTCTTGAGCTCAAGGCTAGCCTGGTCTACAAAGTGAGTTCCAAAACTTCCAGGGCTACCTAGAGAAACCCCATCTAAAAAAACAGATAGGGGGATGGTGAAGCATCACGGCACACTACCAGGGCCGGGGCTATTCCCTAGACCTGGGAGCTTTACTCCAGACCCCCTCCCACACCTCTCAGGGACCTATGTCAATACTCTCCCTCATGTGTGAGCGTCTGCTTTGCAGGGGATGAATGACAGCATAAACGCACAAGACACTGCTAGGTCAAGCCATTTTAATGGAGCTCATGGTCAGCTGCTACGGCGGTCCTGCACTAGGCTGGAAGTGTGGGAACAGTCTTCGCTGTTGTCACTTGTAAGGTGTCGAAGGTGGGACCCATTCATGAATCTTCTTTCTAGTAGTGGAATAAGGAACATACTGCTCTGGAGTGGCGGTCACATTGAATTTATGGTTTGTCCAGATGAATTTACGAGCAGTCGGTGGGTGTGTTGTTGGAGGGTCGTCAGTCATGCAGTGAAGCCAGCGGTGCCTGAAGAGGAGAAATCTGAGTTATGGTCAAAGTCAGACTGCAGCAGAGTACAGAGAAGCCCTGCCCAGACGGGCCCTCAGCACCTGCCAGCGCTGCCCATCACTGTTACTAAGTCTCTAACTGAAGGACCTGCACTCAGCACCTGCCAGCGCTGCCCATCACTGTTACTAAGTCTCTAACTGAAGGACCTGCACTCAGCACCTGCCAGCTCTCACCCATCTTTACTAAGTCTCTCTAAGGCACCATCCTTTATCAGTTATACTATTATTTTATGAATTACAAATACACAAAACACTGCTGTCAAATTATAATACAGTGTGCATGCGTATAACACAGATCCTGACTGGATGTAAAGATGCGACTCTGGAGTTGATTATAAGTAGTGTAAGTCAGTGTGAGAACTTAAGGGCTGGCTCTGAATATTTAATATGCTCAGGTTGCTCTGGCTCCCAGAGCCTCGGTGTAGAATTCAGGAGGGTCCTGCTGGAGAAAACAGCTTCTACACACGCCTTCTACTCAAGCCGGAGGCTCAACACCACAGAAAAAACAACTTGTATTAAAAATACTAAATGGTAGGACCGGGGACTTAGCTGGGTTCGAGAACCCATGGCTAGTTCTTTAGCCGGGGGGGGGGGGGGGGGGGGGGGGGGGGGGGGGGCACAATGACAGTGACAAGCTGGGCAAGGGGTTGCACACCCACAATCCTGGCTGCTCCACAGGCTGAAGGGCTGCTTGAGCTCAGGAGCCCAGGCTAGCCTGGGTAACACAGGAGTCCTGGCCGGCCTGAGCAACGTGAGACCCTGTCTTTTATACTAAGCAAACTACACATTTACTATTCAAATGAGACTGAGGAAAACACAGTTAGAACACACAACTATGTAACTGTTACAATGTTGCTCAAAGTGCTCTACATTCTTCCTTTAGAATGAACTGTCCTGCCACACAAGAAATCCAGTCAACACAGGATAGCAAGAACTAGTTGTTACCTTTAAAAAAATAAAATGAGTATAGTCACTTTTTGTTTTACTATTGTCTTTATTTTCTTAGACAATACTCAAGAGACATAATATGCCATTACTGAAGGTGCTGAGACTCAGAGTGCACTGCTAAATGAGGGGTTCTGAAAGTGTTCACATGTTAATGGAATAAGAATACAATTTCCAGAGTGGAGGATGGATCTTAGGAACAGAAGGAGGGTCAGGCATGGGTGAGGACTGGGTTAGAACAACACTGTACAACAAAATGAAAAAGCGCTCCCCAGGTACTCGGGAGGCTAGACATTAACATGGGCATGGCGGTGTGCTGGTTATCCTACAGGCAAGGCACAAGTAGGAGGGTGAGAGTCCAGACTAGTCTGGACTACGTCGGCAAAACCCTGTCTAAAGCAAACAAACAGATACATAAAACCATAGCTTGAAATTCCTGAGTATCTTGGCTTCAAAGGATATCTAATTGGCTTTCAAGCAGGGCAGAGACACGGGTCAGCTGGTAAAGGTGCTTACCACCACGGCTGACGGCCTGAGTTCAATGCCTGGAACCCACAGGGTGAGGAGAGACTGACTCCTCAGACCATGAGTGGCCTCAGCAAGCACAGCATACGTGTACACACACACACACACACACACACACACACACACACACACACACACACACATTCAAAACCTGGCCTGGCTCAACATGGCATAGAAATGGAAGAGCCCAGTAAGAAGAAAGCATTCCAAGTTCAAGAGTCAAAGACGCAGCAGAAAGCCAAGTGGGGAATTTACGTGGGGAGAGGAAGGAGAGGGAGAAGCCGGCGACCAGATCTCCCACGACCCTGGAGCCCGTAAGGAGAAAGAGCCCCAGCTCTAGAATTGTGGCTCCGGAGAAGAGAAGAGAAAAGGTTTTACTCCAAGGAGCAAACACGAAGCTGAGACATTGCCCGTTAGGACCAGCTGCCGGCGGTAAGTGACGGGCTCAGATGGGCAGGGGCCAAAGCAGTAAAAACAAACAAACAAACAAACAAACAAACAAAGGCAGAGTGAAGAAGCCTGCACAAGCTGGGCTAGAACCTGCCATACATCCCGTAGAGCAGTGGCTCTCACGCCCATCGCTGCGACCCTTTAATACAGCTCTTCATGTTGAGCTGACCCCAACCATAAAATTATTTTTGTTTGCTACTTCATAACTGTAACTTTGCTACTGTCGTGAATCTCAATATAAATATCTGTGTGTTCTGATAGTTTCAGGCGACCTCTGTAAAAGGGCTGTTCAACCCTAAAAGAGGTCACAACCTTCAGTTGAGAACCAAGGCACTAAAGGCAACAGGATACTCCAGTGACTGGGACCCACAAGCCGGGACCAGTTAACAAAATATGGAAACCCTTGTAGCTGCCGGTGGTGAGCCAGGCTCTGTCAATTACTAAGAGGGAGATTAGCTGTCAGAGCAAGCCTGTTACACCCCAAAGGGCTTTAGACGAGTTTAAGACATGGTGCAAAGAGTTGACTTTCACCTCAGTGAATCAGCCTAAGTAATAAAGAAAACCTTTTTTCAATTAATTGCTTTCCAGACTGCTGAAGGTTAAAGTGATATTTAAGAAACCACAGTCCGAAGCTTACAAATGCCTGTTTGGTTACTTAAGTGAGAAATTGAAGAGTTCACAGAAAATCCAAGAAAAAGACCATTTTTATTGTAATTTATAAAAATTGAAATCCTTGCAAGGATATGGGCAAGTATCAGGAAATGAGTAAGCAACAGTCAGCTGTGTGTGCGCTGCACACCTTTAGTCAGCTGTGTGTGCTGCACACCTTTAGTCAGCTGGGTATGTGCTGCACACCTTTAGTCAGCTGTGTGCGCTGCACACCTTTAGTCAGCTGTGTGCGCTGCACACCTTTAGTCAGCTGTGTGCGCTGCACACCTTTAGTCACAGCACTGGGGAGGCTGAGGCAAGGGCAGAGGGGCAGAGGCAGATGGATCTCTACGATTTTTGAGGCTAGCCTGGTCTACAGATTGAGACCCTGTCAAAAAAAAATCCAAAACTCAAAACTAGTGTGTGCACACGCACACATGCAGAGTAATTGTTTCAACAGGATACAAAAAAATTAAAATATTTATAGCCTGTCAGGCTAATAATGCAACCCTTCTATTTTTGTTATGATTATTAAAAGGAGGAAATGGTACCTTTTAGATTTCTACACCAAAATATTTTATTTGCAAAGTATTTTTAATTAAGGATCATAATGAATGACTTAAAGATGCTGATGTTCTAGGAGCCCTGTCTACAAAATTGGTGACTGGTGTTACCTAGACACTAAAAAGTTCTAGGCAGAGTCCCTAAAGCCACAAATAAGGACACTAGCAAAAAGCGAAAAGTTACAAAGACAAAAAGAATTTTTATGAAGAGATATAACATTAGGAAAAAAACAATACTCAAATATACTGGAGTGTATCAACAGAATCGGAAGAAAAGATATTAAATAATGATTACTTTAATCCTGCCCACCCCATGAGTTTTACAAGATGGCCGTCTGCATGCTAATAACACAGGCATCACTGCTTCTCAGATGTTCCTCAACTATGTCCTCAATAGGGTCTCTGTCAGAGCTTGATGATATCATTCTAGAAATCAGCTGGACGGCCACCCAAGGCAATGGAGGATGCTGGAAACGGCCAGGAAGGCCATTTGATATCTGTCACTAGCACATATCAAACCTTAAGTCACAAACAGAAGCACAGCAGACAGAAGACTCCAGCCCTGGCAGGCGCGAGCGAGCGAGCCAACCAAAGGAAGGACTGGCTTGTCACATCATTGGGGAAAGCAAGAGTCTCAACATACTGCGAAGAGGAGTTTGTTTAAAAAAGGAAATTAAGTTAGATTTCCCTTAAATATTAAGAAATTCATTCCAGATAGAGTCAAAGTACTTAGAAATACCAAGAGGTAATTCATCTTCTAGAACATGTATTTTAGAGCGATAATAAACATCTAAAATGTCTTAGTAAATTTACAGTTTATTTAAAATATTCACTGGATTCATAAGATGTGTAAGTCACATGGACTCTAACAAGAAGTACAAAAGCTTCTTCCAAACCGTAGAGAGGCCACCATGCCCTACTCAGTCCTCTCTCGTGTAGAAATCTGCCTTCAAGAAAAGAGGCCACCTGAGCCAAAAGCTTCTTATTCATGTACAAGGAGGATGTTTGTCACAGCTTTATTTATAGTAGTGAGAAAATGGAGTGAATAAAGCCAAGAAGAAAAGGGGGATTCTTAAATTATGCACAAAGAAGCCACCGGACTAAACTCTCACTATAAATTACAGTATAGACTATCACTTGATAAAACATTTGCCACATTTTAAGGTTTAAAAGCAGGTTGTTTGGTTAATTTTTTAAACAATCCTTAGATAGCATTTGTAAACCATGGGCATTGTTCTAAAGATTTAAAAAAAAAAACCACTAATTCATTGGATAATTAATTAATTGGAGATTACACCTTTAATTAATTAGCAAGAGAGCCAGTGCACAGACTTTACATGTTTTGTCCAGGGCGGCAAAGAGAGTGATTATCAAAACAGGAAAATTCGGTTCCTCTAGCACCCCCTCCCCCACAGGAAGCTCACCTCTGCCTGTAACCCCAGCCGGAGGGGATCCCATGTTCTATTCTGGCTTCTATAGGCACGCATACACATACATGGCTGGCTATCTGTCAGGCAGACACCCACACACACCCCTAAAAATGACATTTTGGACTTGGATTTATGGGTCAGTGGCTAAGAGAACTCATTCTCCTTGAAGAGGAGGCAGGCTTGGCTCCCAGCACCCATGTGGTAGGATCGCCACAGTTCCAGGCGATATGATGCTCTCTCCTGGTCTCACCCGGAGCACAGAAACTCATGTATGCACAAATGCACATAAAAATGAATAAAATTAAAAAATGAAATATGTTAAAGAATGAAGCCAAAAGGATCAATGTATATAGAAAAGGAGATCAGAGTGACAGGTTATCAAAATGTTAATAGTTATTGTTTCCATCTGGTGGGACAATAGGCTGTTTATTTCCTTTGTTACTTTCTGAAGCAAACATATTACTTAATAAGAAAAGATGAAGTATATTAAAAAGAAATACTATTTATCAAACCAACTTAGGAACTAGTTTATAAACCCTACCCAAGTCTTCTGCCATTACTCTACTATCGTAAATAGATTGTACTGACTTCCGGTCTCATTTCATCTCACTTACGACGCCATTTAAACAGCATTGCTTCCTCTAAAGCACACAGATGCTTTAGTGGTAGACAGATAGTTTCTCTCAGTCTGCCTTAACGAATGCTTTCCGAGGTCATTTCTACAATGCAATGCCTTTCACTAATGGTCACATGGAAATGCTGAAAGTATCTATTTATGTAATTTTCTATTTGTAAAATATCCAGAATATGTCACAGTCATGATAACCTATGGTAATCTACAATAAAGATTTTTTAAAAATTCTGGACATTGGCAGTAAGAGCAGTTCCTTGTTTTAGAAGAACAACCCTGGCTTATTTCTACACCCCAGGTACAGAAAATTCCATTAACCTTCCTTTGAAAATATAAGAATCCTGTTTGAATTCCTGTAACCCTGGCGTGGGGGCTTACAGGCAGAAGGGTTACTAGTCCCACACCAGCTTTGAACTGCACAGCTAGCTTCGGACCAACGGGGGGGGGGGGGTTTCCATGAAACCTTGTATCAAAACCAAAACCCAAACAGAGCTGGTGGTACTGTACCTGTCACCCCAGCATTTAGGGGGCTGAAGAGGGGGATGGTGAGTGGGTGGCCAGCCTTGTCTACATAACAGCGCCAGTATTTAAAAAAAAAATGGTAGGAAAAAAATCTAATCATTCAGTCTATAGTTTCATAGAACATAATCTTTTAGCATGATTTTATGGTGTGAAACAAACATTAAGAGGGACCTATTTTAAAGCAAGATGTAGTGGTACAGCATTTACCCCAGGACAGGGCAGCAGAGGCAGTGGCAGGTGACCTCTATCAGTTCTGGCAAACCTGGTCTGTATAGTTAGTTCCAGGCCAGCCAGGCTTCCGTGGTGAGACCCTGTCTCAGAAAAGAACAGGGGTGGAGGAGCCCTGGAGAGGCGGCTCACAGGTATGAGCGCCTCTTGCTGTTGCAGGGACCCCACCCGTTCCCAGCACCCACGTGGAGGCTCACAACTCACTGTAACTCCAGGGAGTAAGGCACCCCCTTCTAGCCTCCAAGTTAGAAGGTGCACTTGCACAATGCAGGCAGCTCAGTTATACATGTAAAATAAAAATAATTTAAAAATACACAAGTGTCATTTTGCATTAAGTTCTTAAAATAAATGATCATTATATCTAAAAACAGTGATTGCTTCAAAGAAAATATATCTATCTTCATTCAACAAACATTTATCTATAAGGTACTATGTGCTAGGAAGCTTTTTAGGATAGTATTTGAAGAATCAGACAACAAATTAAAAATACACAATAAATGCTAAGCATTTACCTGAGAATTTCATGACATCATAATTTTTTGAACTAGAAAAAAATCATTGTGAGTGAGGGAGCCCAGACCCAGCAACACGAAGCCGGCCCTTCCCATGTGCACTGCGGTCTCCAGCCTGCTGTCTGTGGGACTCTGAGTGTGCACACTCGTGGGCCTCTGTGTCTAGGTCTTGGGCTCTTCTTCTCTTGTTTTGCCCTATTCTGATGTGTTAGTTTCTGTTTTATCTTATTTATTATCTATTTTTATCTATTTTATCTATTTTCTAATGAGAGACAGAAAGGGGTGGTTGGACGGAAGGGGAGGTGGGGAGGAGCTGGGGGGAGAGAGAAGGGAAACTGTAACCAGGATATGTTACATGAGAAAAAAAGGGGGGATTAAAACAAAGACGCTTGGCGAGGCATAGGTCAGGCAGTAGGGATCAAGTGTGAGAGAGTGCAGGCCTCTCCCTGCAGGGCGGGTGGGAAGCCATAGTTGAAGAACACATGAGCCATGGAGGCCTTCAGAGACAGCTCACACGGAGAGGTTTAAGAAGATGACAGCCAGGGGCCACAGGGAAATGTTCAGGGCTGGGATGCACTGCGCTCATCCGAGCCTTATGGGGCCAGTGAGGAGATGGGAACTGTCTTCTCACTACGAAGAGAACACAGAAGGCCCAGCATGAGGCTGCAGAAAAAGAAAAGAGGGGGCTGGGTAGCCCCGTGAGTGCTTGTCTCATACGTGCGAGCTCCCCGGTTTGAGTCTGAAAATTCAGTCCATTAAAATAATGAGCAGAACCTCCAAATATAACACAAAAAACACAGTAGTGGGACAAGGGCGAAGGTGACTTACCCTCAGGGGTACAGCCCTGGGCTAGCACATACAGGCCCTAAATCCAATCCTCAGCACAGGAAAGAAAACCAAAACCAAAACCCAAACCAAAACCCAAACCCAACCACTAACGCCCTACAAGGCAGACAATGGCAGCAGTGGGCCCCAAGAACGTAACCAGACCATTCTGGCTGTTGTTACAGAAGCCAAGCAAGAGGTACCTGTGGCCTGGAGTCCAGTAAGAGGCTCTGGTAGCAAGCAGATGTCTGACATGCGCGGAGAGAAGCAGCAGGGCTGCAGAGAAGGCTCGGCTGGGGAAGCCTTGCCAGAAAGCCGAGCCCTGCGTGGGATCCTAGAATCCACATGCGGATGGAAGGAGAGAGCGAGTTCACAAGCTTGTCCTCTGGTCCCACATCCTCGCTCTAACACACACCCACCCCGCCTCACATCACCCCACCGTCCACAAATAACGGTGAGCACAATGTTAAAAAGAGAGCAGGGGAGAGGGGACAAAAGTATGAAATACAGAACAGTTGATGCTGAGGGTGACACATTAATAATAGTTTAAAAGGGAGCAAGGCAGGAAAAGTAGTTAGCAGATCTTAGAGAAAGATGAATTGAAATGACCCGTAAGTTTCTGGCTTAAGTAATGAGAATTGCCTATGTGATCAGAACACTGACTTGATATCCTATTCACATTTGAATGTGGGCATTTGAAGGATTGGGGAAAATTAAATATATTAAATTTATAGATGTAACCTAACGAAAATGCTTAAAATAATGTAATGAACTAAATTTATAAATAGATATAACTGTTTAGGAGGATTTAATCCTTTCTTTTAGAGTTTATCAAACATTCATCAAGGAACAAAAGAAAATGATTATTCTTTATTTTTATGCATAAAGCATTCAATTTACTAATCTTGTTATTCTGCTTATGAGCTAAGCCCGAGGCTTAAGAAGAACTACAGTTTAAGGCTTACAGCTGCAGTAAATGGGATGTTAGTTTTAAATACAAATTGCCATTATACCAAAGTCCCAGCCACGGGACTGCTCAGCTCAGCAGACAGGCAGAGCGCTGCTGAGACGCAGGAAGTGTCTGGATGGCGAGGGGACCACGAATTACCTCAAATGTCACAAAGACAAATGCTTATTACTTATAGTCACAGAGCTTCTTCTACAGAGGGTGTGACAGTAAACCACCATCTCCTCTCTCCACTGGGATTCTTAGGGCACAGAGGTAGCAGCTACGCGGGAGGCTGAGGCAGGAGGATCCCCTGAACCTACCAGTTCAGAACCAAGCTAGGCAACACAACAAGACCTCGTCTCTCAAAAAGAATACTTTCCTCTTCTATAAAAGCCGACCTGTATCCGTGGACCAGGTGAGGGGAATCCTGAGGGTGCGTGCATGTTCAAAAGCCAAGGATTTCAGAGTGCTTCTGGACGCGCCGTGGGCCTCTGGACAGTCACACCTCGTAACCAGGCTTTGCTTTGTTTTGTGTCTTTGTGGAGCTCCAGACTTGTGCAGGGAACACGGATGCTCTACACTGAGCCTCCCCCACCACTACCTAGCTCTCCTTCCCGCCCGCCCGCCCGCCCGCCTGTCCGGCTACCTTTATTTCTTCTATAATCCCTGTCTCCCTGGTACGAGGTTCTATGCAGCCCGGACAGGTGGTATGCAGTCCAGGCGGCCTTCAACCCTGATTCCTCTTCTCCGTCCGGCCTGCCTACTACCGAGCAGTCACGAACCAGCACAAAGCACTGCATCTTTTGTCTGCGGACGGCCTCACTCAGCACTTCGATCCAATGACGCACTCTTGACTCCTCTCTGACCACCCCGCCTCCTCCGCACAATCCTTTCTATGACTTTGTTCTTTAAAAACAATTAAAAAAAAAAAAACTAGAACACAGGCCAACAGGAGGGAGGAAGGGAGGGAGAGAGAGCTATTTCAGTACACAAGGAGACAGAAGTGCTCTACACTGAGGAAAGACGTTAGCTAAAAATGAACAGAAGGCGCCACCAAGTGGAGACAAGGCATACATGCGGCAGAGAAAAACCCAAGCAACTGGTGAGCAAGTCGGGGTTCCAACACATCAAATCCAAACAGTAAATCTACTCCTGATATGAGAGAACACTTTATTCTACATGCATGAAATAACACGACGTTCCACTTCTCCACACTCAGTAACATTTCCACCCCGCCAAGTTTCATGTAGCTACTCATTATTTTGTTGGTCTTTATGTCAACAACTCTATGCTCAGGCTAACTAGCACAGCCAATGAAAACAAACTTTTGTGTATTACTATCTAGATAGAGAGTGATGGGTAATTTAACGAGAAAAGTGAGCAGAAATAAAAGTGGTATAAAATATGTAGTGTTTACGTAAGTAATGCTCTGAGATGAATCTATATAGGCATTTACACTAATACTAAGGCATTCTAATCGTAAGTAAAGAACTGCAGAGCATTGAGTCTGCCAGGCTGCACTCACTTGGGAACTGTCGCCTCCTGGCCGGCACGCACACTGCACTTCTCACAGGAGCGCTGCACCACAGCATGACCGCAGTGAGGCTCTTGGTTGAGAGTCTGTGAGCAGAGGCTCACAGACAGCAACACTTTACTCTCAAGGCCCATGCAGCCCAGTGCCCTTCCAAGATATCCGGTGTACACACACACACACACACACACACACACACACACACACACACACTCACGCACACGCACACACGCATGTGCGCGCGCACACACACACACACCCCTTCTGCACGTCCACGGGACCTAGCGGCCATACTGCCTACTGGCACACTGCAAAAGCAAAGCAAAGCAAAGCCAGATCCAGAAAGTGAACTCGCCGCCCACAAAATGAGGGAAGAGTGAGGGAAACTGACAAGCTGACTAAAGATCTCCGATTCCCACAGCATCCACCGATGCCTCGGAGGAAAACCTGTCGCCAGGTGACACTGCACAGCTGCTGGGCAGGGCCGCACTGGCACCTGCCGAGTCAGAGCAGAGGTCAGCGCCACCGCCTGCCGGCTGGGCAGCATCACAGGTTCCTGTCGGTGGGAGCTTGCAGTCATCCATGCAGCCGCAGACAGCGCACTCGGCCATCCAGGAGCCGTGTTCCTTACTCCCCAGACGACAGCACATACTCCAGGGAGATGAGCGTCGCATCCGGCAGGTGCCGGCGCTGGCCTGTGATTAAAGGCTTCTTGCTCCCCGACAGCTAGCATCTCTACAGACACAGGCACAGCCCAGAACCCCCATTCCCATGGGAACACCCCATTTCCAAGCTCACCAGCACTGTGGCCAGCCTAAGCACCTACAGAGCAGGCTTTTAGGATTCCTCCCAAGCCATATGCAGCTTACCAATCAGAACTCAACTCCTAACTATACAGTCAGTGTATCCTTACCTGGTCTCCAGAGCAGTGAGCAGGACACGTCACCAAAGGCCACCTTCTTTTAAGTCACATAGTACACTAGCTAAAGTTAAAATCCCAGCAAATTCCTGTTTCTAGCATCAGTCTCTATCCTGACTGCCAGTGAGTGTTCTCAGCCGTTACTGTCCAGAGCCACTGTCTACCAAAGAGAACTCCCTACTCGGTCTTTTCTACTCCCAGTAACCCAGATCAAAGACCTTGAAATAAAAGACACCACCACTACCCCCCACTACCACTACCACAACCACAACGACAAAGCAGGTAATCTGAATTTTAAAATGAGCAAACAAAAGATTGATCAGAACAGGCTGTTGTTGTCGTTGTTGTTGCTGTTGTTGTCGTTGTCTGAGACAATGCCTTGCCACATAGTACAGGCTGCCCCAAACTTTCTACACTTCTCTCAGCCAGTGGGGCATTAGAACGACAGGTATGTGTCACCGCAGAGTTCATTAAGGCCTAGCTCCTTAGTGAACATTTCTTTTTCCCTTTAATTTACAAGTTTTACATATCTCAGTCTTGTTTCCTGCTGCTGCACTAAAATCCAGTGACAAAGCAACTCAGGGGAGAGAGGGTTTGCTGGGCTCACTGCTCCAGGCCCCCTGACACCTTCTCTGGATCTGCCCCTGTGCGATGCCCATGGTTAGAGCAGGGCTGGGACTCCTAACAAGCCTGGTTTCTACCTTGCTTCCTCTCCTTCCGCTCCAACTGTTGGCTCTTGGAAGCCAGCTGTAAAGTCTTGCGTTATCCCTGTGTGAAAGGACTGCTATCACAGTGGCAGTGTAGCCTTTCCGAGCGAAGACTACGGCTCTGGTTGGCACCTCCACTATAGCTCTGGGAAGGCGCGGAGCAGAGGCGCTCAGGGAAATCACCCAACTGCTACCAGAGTGCGAGCCACTGCTTGCTCTGTTAGCGGTTGATGACTGGTGCCCGGACTGGTAACTAATACAACCCTACACTGCAGCTGTAGCACTAGCATCCTGGGCTAGCAGCTATTACCTCCTGCCAGACAACTAACAGTGCGCAGCAGCCTCCCAGAGGCATCAGCCTAAGGCCTCACCCTCCTCCTTGAATCTACATAGCAACCAGAATACAAAAGCCATGAAGTGAGGCCAACCTCAGAGGAAAAAACTATGACCGAACAGTAATTACAGATATGGAGGAGAGTATCACAGTGAGGCTCATTCTATGTTAGCTTACAAAAATAACTGAAAAGTGGTGGGCCCAAGCTGGCTCCTAGGTGCATCAGAACCGTGGGTGGACACCGGAGGCAAGCTTGGGTAGGAAGGAAGTCCACACGGGAGGTGAGAGTCTCCGGGGACCCAGCAGGGATGCACTCACTCAGTTACATACAAAGAGTTACCCAGCAGGCACAGCAAGGAAGAGACACCGCACCGGTGTAGACTGGGGGAGATGGGAGTGTACCGCGTGGCTTTAGGCAGGAAACAAGACGGGGGTATAAAAGGACCAGAGGATTGTCCTGGGGAGTGCAGGTCCCCGCACGATAAGGAGAGCGACAGTGGGTCACAGAAGCCTTCTGGCGGACCGTGCGTGTAGTGCCTGGCTCACATGATGCTGGCCTCTAATCCGTATGCAGCAGTATGTCCCGAACTACATACATATGCCCTAGTTTGTAATACTTTATTGCTAAAAGTCGCTAGTCATCGTGAATGATTTGCTGTTTAAGCCTCGTCTCATCTGTCAGGACTATCACTGAGCGAACCCCTAGCCTGGTAACTTCTCTCTCTTTTCTTGTATCTGTGTGTAGACATACATAAACATGTATGCTGCTGCATGTGCCCGTGAAGCAGTACACAGGGAGAGCGGAGGCTGATCTAGGCCTTCATCTTAATTTTTGAGATAGGGTCTCACTGAGCCTGGAGCTACGCTGGCCGACCAGCGTGTCCCATCCCAGCACACTGGGCTTTCTGTGCATGTGCTGGATCTGAACTCAGCTCCTCAGACTCCCACAGCAAGTGCTCCATCATTCGGCCATCTCTCTAGCTCCTGGTATTTTCTTAAAAGAACACAGAAACGACACCAAAGTTTGCCACGTCAGTCGAGACTTCCATAAGGAATTTTCACAACGTCGCTGGTGTTATTTGATAGTATTTATCCTCAGAAGACCCATCCCTCTCAAACTAAGTTGATGCAAAAACCCAAATCTTTTTCTATTATCTCAGCAAGGTTCACAGCATCATCACCAGGAGACACTATCTCAAAAGATCCCTCTCCTTCTCAACCCATAAGCATCTCCGCATCCAGGAAGGCTTTACTTCTAACACTAGTCTCTTGTCGTTTGACCACACTGTTAGTCACGGCTCCCTCTGGGGTCCTGAACCCCTCGAGGCCACTCATGAGGGCTGGAGTCAACGGTGATAATTTTACATCCTCCCATGACTCATTACTGTTCTCAGTGGTTTTCCAAATGGTGACTCCTTCCTAGGTTTTCAATTAACTGCTCCCGTCCATCAGAGGAATCTTGTGCATAGTAGCTGTAACTGCTGGATGTATAATGTCTGGGAAGTCAGACTCCTCCTGGATGCAGGTTCACATGACGGATGTGCCGGTGGGACTGGAAGCACTGATCTCCTTGTCCATCTCCCTTGGAGCATTCAGTCCGTGGAGACTGGGAAGGACCTTTATTTGTGAGCAGTTAGCCTCCGCAGCGACACAAGTAAATTAGTTGTGCACAGCAATGCTGCTGTCTCTGCTCTGTCTTTCCACTCACAGGCCACAGGTGTTGGCACAGTTCCTCAGAGCACAGGCTTTAAGGAACAGCAAACAGCACTGACTTGACCCTGAAGTCATCAGCTGCATTAGCCTTGACAAGGTGAGCCACCCATGAACGCTGAGGCCAGGCACTGATGTCCCAACTCAACTCTCGCTATGAAACCCCCGTGTAAGGACTCTTTACAGTTGCGTGTCCTAGATAATTTGCTGCAGCTTCTACTCTGCTACCTGTTGTGTCACAAGTGACTGTTGTTACATCACAAAAATGCCTTCTTTCCTTAAACTTCATAAGCCAACCCCTGCTGGCTTTCAACATTTCCCCCTAGCTTCCTCATCTGTCTCTGCCTTTGCAGGAAGAGCGAAGAGTCACGGACTTTGTCTTACAGAAACGCCATGGCCGGTTTGCTCTAATACTGAGACCACTGACGCTTTGCTGTCTCAGCCCAAGTCAGTCTGGCTTTCCTGAGGCTCTCAATGACTATGGACCACTTTCAGGTTCCTTTGCGACCTTTCCCCTTGAATTCACTTCTTAACTAACTGACCCAAGAGGCCTAGCCGAAGCCTGTCTCAGGAATACATCCCCCTTATTACACTCTTCACACTTTTAGACTGACTCTCAATGGCTTTCCAACCACTGTCAGGACAGTAGGCTTGGGGCCCATTCAAGTTTTATCATCTAGCAAAACTACTACAGCAAAAAGGCCTGACCTCACAGCTCTCTAATTCCTTCCCCCTAGACTGAACTTCGTGCCCAATGGCGTCAGGCTGGCGGCACGCCCTAACCCATCTCTAACGCAGAGATCACTGCAGAGCTGAGACAGAAACCACGAGCTGAAAAGGGAGCGCTCGGCATCACAGAGCAAGGGAGCACTGCAAGAAGGACAGATCGTCTCAAAAGCATCCACACGGCACTCCAAATGGGCTCCCAATACTCGAACCGAGCCCAACTTAAGCAATAGAAGAACAAATAATAGAAACTACTAATAATCCAATCATTTAAACGAGAATTGATGCTAACATGAATAGATTAAAATATAAATGGAATATTAAAGTTCAACATATTCCTCACAAAATGCTAACTGGTTAGAGGGAAAATGAGCAATTTCTTCTTTTAGGAGAAACCTGGCAGATACCTCAATGAACTGACAGAAGTTATAATTAACAAGAGGATAAATCCAGGCTGGAGGCCACGTGGCAGATCGTAACGGGAAAAGCAAGGCGTGCCTTCTGTGACACCCTGACCAACCTGCAGTCCAACTGGACTTGTGAGGAAACTGTCACCTTCCCACACACCTCTCACGCAGTTGCTTCTGCGGCTTTAACTGACTCTTGTTTCTTCTTCAGCTAGTTACTGTCGACTGAAGACGGGCCTTGCCGTCCCAGGCGAGCGCTCTGCTGCTCAGCTCTACTGCAGTGTGGCAGCAGAAAAGCCTTTCCATCCCTAACCTTGAGGCTGTGGACTCAGGGTCCTGTAACACAGTGAACTGCGTTATCCAGAGACTGCAGCTCAGGACCTGCACAGCTCCTCAGACCTTAAGAGAGCCACGGCTTACCCCCCTAAAGCATGACAGAAAGCCAGGAGGCACCACCTCCTTGCCGCCACCGCCGCTTACCACTAAGAACCAGTGACTTCCCACAAAAGTACTAGAGTTCCCAGCTAGTCCAAGCTGGCCCAGGTGAAAGGCGCCTTGTAAGGGAAGGCCGCAGGAAGCCTGCTTCCCTCGCCCAACAGCAGCTTTGAAAACTGCATGCCCGATTTAATTTTAATAAGAGAAACGGCTGCATATATGAATAAGAGGTGAACTCATGTCTGTGATCTTAGTATTCAGAGCTGAGCCAAAGGGATCACCACGAGCTCCGGCCCAGCCTAGGCTACAGAATGAAGCCCTGTTCTAAAAGGAAAGAAGAGCCACTGTCTCTGTTATGTCACCCAGACTCTCAAGTGCGTGGGACCGGGTGTGCCTACTGTACCAGGCTGTGCAGACGTAGACCATTTCCATCACAAGGGAACAGCTTATTTGGTATAAATTGCTACGAAAAGTTACTGTCAAAAAACCAAGAACCATCACAATGCAATACAAATAAACAAACCCTTAGGAGAGTCACTGTCTGGAAAGCCTTGGGGGATTCCCACTGAACCGCAAAGCGGAGCGGGGCTGCGGCTGCGGCTCTCAGGCAGTCTGCGTTTCCAGCTCATGGCAGGACCCGCACTCCCCGTCTCACTGTGAGCTTCACCCACTAACACCACATGCCTGGTTGCCAGGAGTCTTTAGAACTGAACAGTATACTGTGCAGTTACCCCAGTTCCTCTTCAAAAGACCCCCCCCCCCAAACTCTGCTAGTGACCAGGTTCAATTGAAATAGAATATCACAGCTATGGATAGACTGCATTGGCTTCTAGGGCTTTATTTATGGCTGTTTATTTCACACAACTGGGAACTGAAATGAAGGCCTCGTGCTGGGTGAGCGCTCAGGCAGCCAGTGAGCTGGCTGCTTGGTGAACATGTCTTCAGACGAGTCTAGAATTCTGAGGGCCCAGACATCGCAGTGTAGAGACAGCCATCTTGATTTGCGCAGAGCCCCTGACTCACAGAGTAGGAGGAAGAGCCTGATGGCTGCCTCAAGGCCCCGAAGCCATGGAGTAACTTGTGACCACCCACCGCGCCCTGAAGCAGACTCTCCTCACTGTCAATGCCTGCCTTCTACCGTCAAGTCCCCCGCCGGTCACCTGCTCACTGACGAAGCTTACCACTCAGGAGGCACCATGCTTCCGTCCATGTTCCAGAACGTGTTTTTGCCGTTCATCTCGGTGGTGTACATGACCCAGCGGTGCCGGCCTGAAGGGAGGGGAGAAGACAGCTGCTGAAGCTCACGCACATAAAAGCAGGAGGCCTGGACCACTGCTCTGACGGTGTGCCCGGGGGTGGCATCCTGCTGCACTACAGGTCAGGGATGGAGCTGGCGGGTGGACTCACCACCTTTGCACAGTGGAGAACCCTCGCCCCTGCGCCGCATCCACGGAATGAGCAGAGGGAGGCAGACCTGGTCCCGTCTGCCCAGGGAATTCCCAGAAAAGGAAGTTCTCCAGGGACCGGAGCAAAAATGTACTCAGAGCACCACACATTAACTCCATAAAGGAGCGTGGCGATCCTTTGGGAAGGTATGAAGCTTATACAACAGGTGGCTGTTATAAATGGAGGGCAGTTCACAGCATCGAGCATGGCTGCCTCACTATTATCAGCTCTGTGAAATGAGCTGGGTGACCTGCCTACTGTTTCCAAAACCGTGTCCAAGGTGGAGAGAAAACTAGTCCAGAAAGTGCTTACCTCGCAAGCACAAGGACGCGAGTCTGACCCCCAGAGCTCACATTAAATGAAAATAATCGATGAATGCCAGGCATGGCAGCAGATACACGCAACACCAACCTAGTCAGAGGCAGGGGGATCCTGAGGGCAAACTGGCCGGGCCAGCCCAGCCTACTTGGTGAATTCCAGGCCAACGGAAGGAAAAAAGGTGAATGTGCATGGGGCCTGAGAAACAGTACCCAAGGTTGTCCTCTGGCCTACACAGTCCACATGCTACACACACACACACACACACACACACACACACAACATACTACACACAGATACCAATATTGTACACACATACTACACATACCACATACTACATACACATCACATATTAAACACAAACATGTGCCCAACAATGGACACACACATACTATACACACCACATACTACCTACACACATACCTCCAACATAGTATACATACAAATACACACACACACACACACACCCCAAAAGCACTTATCGTTTCCATTAGACCCACTGGCAGGACTGCTGAATTCCAGAGCGGACTGAGTGGCACAGAAAACATATCATAAAGAACAGAAAAATGGATAACTAAACACAAACTGCATGCCAACAAGGCAGTGGACAGTCACAGTTGACAGAATGGACCGTGGGAAAGGTTTCATAGCTTAGGCCTTGGCAACAGATTTATACTATGACAGAATGA
>BDUI01000007.1:1630477-1657949 GCA_002335545.1 Apodemus speciosus
AAACCCTGTCTCGAAAAACAAAAAAAAAAAAAAAAAAAGATTCTTACATTTTAGTGTGAGAACAGAAGGAAGAAGAGGGAGAAGGAATGTTACTTTAATTCCTAACAACAAAATAACGAGTAGAAAGACTATCTCTCTCCTTGGGGCTCTGCTGCCATTTCTTTCATATGATCAAGTCTCTTTGGCGAAGATATTTCCTTGAGCCTTGGCTGCTTCATCTATGAAAACCTGTTTTTTGGGTTTTGCTTGATAGGGTTTCTATGCAGCCCAGGCTGTCCCGGCTAGCCTCAGACCTTTGGCAATTCTCTTGCCCCTGCCTTCAGAGTGCTGGGACCACAGGATCCTCAGTGCCAAGCTCAGATTACTTAAAATCTGGCCAAAGCCTAAAGTTCTGTGGTTCGTGTTTAAAATGTTACAGTTATAGAATAAGATGCCAACTTCTGGGGCACCAACTTGCAGCCACATAAATATGACTTGCCTACCTCTGCGGAATAGTATGAGCTGAAAGATAGATGGCTTGACTTCTTCACCTGAAAGGTGAGGTATGGGGTCGTCGAAGGGTGTATTTCAGGTCACTATGTATGGTGGCAGGTGCCTAAACTGGCTGAGTCATCTCCTCTGCCCACCTTTTAAATTTCCTATTGAGCTTTACTTTCCAAGTAACTTTTTAACAGCTCATGCACCATGTCAAAAATAGACTCAGAATCTCAACCCTAATACAATTATATATACATATATATGTGTATACATATTATGTGTGTGTGTGTGTGTGTATATATATATATGTATATATATATATATACATACATATATATATATATATATAAACTGCACTTACCAAAAAATTGCTTGTTGTCTTCGTAGTATTTGTTTCCATATTTGTCTTCTCCCACCAACGTACCAACCCTTATATCATTTGCCCTTCAAGTACACAGGGGAAAAAAAAAAAAGAGGCATCTTAGAATGATTCACTGTTCAAGACAAAACCAGAAATAAAGTTGAGAGTACTGCCGACTGCTGCATCGACTGCAAGAACCAGGAGATACTGGGGATGCTCGCTGCTTGTACACCTCTAGTCTTCAGCAGAAGGCTCTTGACACTCAATGCTCACTAATCAACTTTCCCGCAAGGAGTCTCCTGTGTTGTCCCAGGAGCACGTAGGCAGGTGGGGGTAAAACTCAACACAGCGACTGTTGCTTAGATTACATTTAAAACACTACCTTTAAGCCACGGTCCACGTATCTACTATTAGCCCTGCATCGAGAGACACGAAGTTAGCAAAGCCTTTGGGGAGTCAAAGTACTTCATCATCTTCGATTATTTAGTGTACTACGAGTCTCCAAGTGGTTCCCCGGATTTGCTGCTGCTTATGGGGACAATCAGGACTGGCATGATTGCCGCCTTCAACTTTTTACTGTACACGGTGCAGAAGAAAACTTGCCAAGGTCACCGTGGGGTAGAGGGGTTGCTATGCTAAACCTCATTATGCCCCAGGACTCGGACCCGGGGCATCCCAGCTACCCCAGCCCCTACGTCACAGCTCCGTCACTAGGGRCTGAGCAGGGCCCAGAGACGCCTGTCCCAGGAGCTCAACTCTTGGGACTGAACTTGTCCTTGACGGGGACCTTGCACCTCCACGGTGATCTAATCTGGGCCCCTTTCCAGGAAAGCAGCCAGCGGAGGTCCGTCCCCAGAGAGCCAGGGTCTAGCTCTGGCCTCCTACCTGAAGAAAACCCGTAGGAGGCCCCTCAGGCCGCCGTGGCCGGTGATCTGCTGCAGGCCGCGCTTCAGGACCTCCACCAGCTCCATTCTCGCCTGCATGATCCGCCCTTTCCGTGCTCCGGGTAAAACCCGCCGGCCAGAAGACGAAACTCAAGCGAAAGGAGCCGCCGTTTGGAGGTTCCTGCTCGCGAGCGGGCCGCGGAGGTCGCTCTGCGCACGCGCAGAGCTGGGGCTCACGCCCGGAGGTTTTTGTAGGTTTTAACAGTCCGCACAGGTTGGTGTCTTCTTAAAGGTGAAATGAATGGTTTCAGAGGCTGTACCCAGAAAGCGACCCCGCGGGGAGAAGCACACCAAGCAAAGCTTTCCCCAGATGGGAGTTTCTCCTGTAGACACAAGTTTCTTCCTCCAGACAACGATGGCGCTCACTTCAAAAATTCCTTACAGCACTAGAAGCTAAGAAACGCTTTACTAACCCCACAGCGGTATTGTACATTTGATACAGAGTGCGTACGATTTTTGAATTCATTAAGTGTCGGTGTGTTGGTAGATGAGTAATGAGGAATTGCAAAGAATAAGATTAAGTAAAATACCTCAAGGATTTGTTATTTTATAGTTGCAAGGTTAATATTCAAAATGTAAGCATAGACACTATGTAGACTTCATCACAGTTAATACTTTACAAAATAATAAAATAAATAAACAATACTGGCAAACCCCTAACCATAAAAAACAAAAGACACTAGAATTAATAAAATTAAAGATTAAAAATAGTAACATGTCAAGTAGACAAGGCTGGCCAGATTGCAAACCTCGCCAATATGCCTGCCTCTACTTCCCCTGCACTGAGTCTACAAAGGTGGCACGATACCCGCATTTTCTACATGGGCTCAGGGCATGAGATGTAACTTAGCTTCTCACGCTTGCAAGGTAGGCTGGGATCAAACCCAGGTCCTTGGCAAGAGCCGCCAATATTTTTAATCTTATTTTTAAAATATTTTTTGCTTTTTATTTATGTGAGTTCCTGAATGTATGTACTTGCAGTGCATACATGCAGTGTTCTCAGAGGCCAGAGGAACTCAGAACCCTGGGGTAGAGTTACAGGCTGTTGTGAACAACCAAGTTGGTGTTCAAAACCAGACCCAGGTCTTCAGCAATAGCAGCCAGTGTCTTAACTGTTCAGCCTTATCCCTAGCTCCACCACCTTATTTTTGGAGACAAGGTCTTTGACTGAATCTGAACCCGAGATTTGTCTAGACTGTCTGGCAGTGAGCCTTCAGGATCTACTTGTCTGTAAGTAACTCCATCCGGGCCTTTCGCCCCAAACTCAGAAGCACACCACCATGCGTGGAAATCCAGGAAGCACTTTACCTGCTCCATCTCCCCATCTCTAGGATCATTTTTTTAAAGGCTGAATAAATAAATTACATCACGTGTGTATGTATTAAATATTCTGTATTACTCTTTGTCATGGTAATTTAGGTTGTTTTCATCTCTTGGTTATTGTGGACAAAGTGCCAGAGAACATGGGTGTGCAAACACTGAGGTCCCGTCTCCTAAGCGTTTGGACATAAACCCAGAAGTGGGACTTCTGGCTCATATGGCAATTCTAAGTTTTGTTTTTGATTTTTCTCTAAAGATTTACTTGTTATATCTAAGTACACTGTAGCTGTCTTCAGACGCACCAGAAGAGGGTATCAGATCTCATTATGGATGGTTGTGAGACACCATATGGTTGCTGAGATTTGAACTCAGGACCTTTGGAAGAGCAGTCAGTGCTCTTAACTGCTGAGCCATCTCTCCAGCCCCTCTAAGTTTTAAAGAATAATTATATTGCTTTTCACTATGGTGAACTGTCCCACAAACACAGCACAAGGGTCCAATACCCACCCTACACACACACACACACACACACACACACACACACACACACACACACACACACAAACACTATGTTAAAGAACAATGATCATATACTATAATTTGAGCATTGTTGATGTTGTAACAATGAAATTTTGAGTTAATGGTATTTTGTTCCCAAATCCTGTGTGTTTTTTACATATTCTTCACAGTATATATGTTTTTGATGACTAGAATGCAGGAGAATCACAGGAGACTTCTGACAGCAGGAAAGAGGGCAAACCAACCCCCAGCTCTTGCCCTTAGGATGCAGCCAGAACGGAGGGAGGGACTCTGTGCCGTGAGGAGCAGAACGGAGGGAGGGAGTCTGGGCATGCCCTGGCTTCTGTCCCACCTCAGTCCCAGCTAACAGCCGCTAACACTTAGTGACTACAAAGATTTAAATCCTTGATTTCTGCCAGAACCTGGTTCTGACTGAATGGACACAGGTTGTCCCTGAAACCTGTCCGCATTATACATTCACTCGCAAAAATGCGCACTTCCGGAAGACTGGTAGGTTTGGGGTGGCTAAGTGCAAAACCACTGATGCTTGACACACTGTCGAGAGCTGTGAAGCCCCTCATATGCCCTTCCCTGCTGCACCTTCCTCACACCTCCCCAGCGATCGCCTAGGCTTCATCCTCTTGCTTCTTGATGACTAGTTTATATGTAACACACATAAACCATATATAAACTATATAACATATGTAACAATAAACTGGTTAAATTACATTCTGCATGCTTCATGTACTTATTCTCATCGATGCAGGTTATTTTTGTGTATACATGTGTGTATACACTTATGTGTGTGCACATGTGTGCATATATATGCATGTATGTGTGTATGTAAGGGGGGCATGCATGTGCCCATAGTGCATGTATGGAGCTCAAAGGAAAGAGACTGAACTCAGGTAGCTGGGCTTTTACAGAAAGTGCTCTGACCCTCTAAGTCATCTTGCCATTATTTTTGTTCTTAAAATGCGTATATGATTTCCTTCCTTCTACTGCCAGAGACTGAACCGCGGCCTTGTAAATGCGAAGCTAAGCACTAGCTCTCCCACTGGGATGCCCTATGACGTGAAAGGCATCCAAATGCCAAGTAAATAGGTCAGTGAAATAAAATACATTGACAGGATACAGAAATTCGTAATGCAAGTCACATTTTAATACAGTTTCAAAACGACTTCCCAATGTAACTACAAATTTCATCAGGAAAAATATCTCAGAAATAACCATTAGGACACTTTTGTTTTTGGGCTAACCCTTGGCATATTATCTTGAGATGATAAAGGTATCAAAGGGGCCAACACTTTGACACTGCGATATGACATCGTGTTAGGATTCAGGTTACACATGCCCTACTGAAATATTCTGTTTGAGCATTTTATGCTCTATGTAGTATTCTCCAGCAGCTTATTATAAATAGAGCTGTTGACAAAATGAAACAGGAAATAAAGCCCTCGTAATAAGTTGGTAACAGTTGCAAGACTACACTTTTAAACTTTTTGTTACTACTGTTAGTAGTAATATCCACCCCCCATAGAAAAATTCAGCAAAACTATTAATAATAAAGAATGTACTCTAGCTGCAATAAAATCTCTGTGTTTTAAAAATAAATATCAGCGTATGGTGCATGTCTATAATCCCAGCAATGGGGAGTCAGAGGCAGGAAGATTATTGCAAACTTGAGTTCGTCTGGGCTGAGTAGCAAGATCCTGTCTCAAGAAAACAAAAAAGTGTGGAAAAGAAGGAGGGATGGAGAGAGAAGAAAGGGAAGAGGAGAAATGGGGGAGAATATCAACAAATAGATGAATGGATTTACTAAAGGAATCCATTATAAAATCAGCACAAAGAACTGCTGCTTGACTGTCATTGGCGTGGAAGACTGAGGAGTCTAAAATGCTTTGGTTGTAGCAAATAATGAAACTTGAGGCTGCTGTAGCAGACCTCCTTGGCTCTGCAGTGAAAAAGTCAGTGCAAAGTCTTTTGCTTTTACAAATTATCAATTGCTTGAATTATTTAACTCACCTTGGAACAAGACTGACTTTGATAATTGCATTACTTAACAAACTGGGTGAGTCTTTTTAACGAACCCAATAAAAATGGCTACAGGCCAGGGCGGGGTGGAGCAGCTGAACCCCATCTGAGAAGAGGGCAGATGCTTCTGTGGAATGAAAATGCAACCATTTTAATATCCATTCTAAAATACTAACACATCCTGGGGGCAGTCTGTGCTAGGTTCAAAGCACAGTAAACCCCAAATTTAAAACAGGATCCCCATCTTATTCTCAAGACTAATTTTCTACCACAGTGAATAAAAGTGCTTATAACTAATAATCTACCACACTAAAAAAGAAAATACAAATGGCTTGTGTCTCATTGCCAGCAACGAGAGCGTTATATGCTAAAGGGCACCTTGATGTTTATAAAAGCCAAAAAATAGATATATTCATTTCTTACTACCTATAGCTCTAATATTATCATTATATAATTGAGCATAAAATAACTTTTGACCTGGTAACTAAAATGATTATGGATGAAGAAGATGTAAGAAGTTTCTGCTTAGGTATTTCATTATCACCATGTACTAGCTCAATGGAATTAAACAGGAAGAGAACACAATTTAGGGGGGAAAAGACTAGTTTATTTGTTTTATAAAATAGAATAAGAAAGCTTAGTGTAGATGGTCTGAGGTGTCATCCTCACCAAGAAGAGCCCGGTACCATTTTTATCCGTTCCTGTAGGACAGACAGGGCAGTACAGTTCCTGACCCCTGCCTGGTCTCTTAAATTCTTCTTAAGGAATCCAAAAGGAAAAATACTTTCAATTTTGGTTATTATTAAAGTTACTATTCACAGACACCCTGGAAGCAACAGTTCCATTTGGTTTCTTACGTCCCGAGGAGAAACAGTAAACTCAGTTCACAGCAGTGTGACCTCGGCTTTCAAAGGCTGTGGCCAATGATTTGAGAGTTGTAATCGGCAGGCTCCATTTTTAAAATGTGTGGGATGACACTGTCGATCCGTACGTTGCCAATGAGACCTTTGAAGAACAACTCCTCAGTGATGGTGGCGTTCATCAGCCGCAAGGCCGGCAGTCTGAGAAGTAATCTGGACAGCCTGAAGGGAAGAGGAGACGGGGCAGCGTCAAGAGACCGGGCAGAAAGAAAGCATCCATGTGAAGTAGAGAGATCAAAGTTTCAAAAATGAAGACGAGCACTTTGGATGCCAAGGCTTAGAGTGGCAGGACTGCCACCCACGGCACACAGCCCTCTCCACGGGAAGCATTGCTCTGCACGGCCCGCCACGCAGTCCCCGCCTGTACCACAGTATTAAAGCACAGGTTAGGAGCACTCGAGAACAGCTTCCCGACCCACTTCCGAGGGTCAGGACAAGGCTTTATGTTATCAGAACACAGGAGGTTCAAAGACCCTTTTATTTTGAAGTCACACACACTGACCCAGACACAGACAGCTAAGGTGGACAGCCAGTGCTGGACACAGGAGCCGCCTGTGCAGCACGGATCCAATCGAGGGCGGGGCAAAATGAGAGAACAGGACGGGCCATCTGCTTAATCTCCGAGATTTCTTGTTTCCTATGTTTTGTCTGAGATTGACCACGGGTAACTGAAACCATGCAAAAAGAAGTCAACTGGAAGCCATGCAGTGGTGGCGCACGCCTGTAATCCCAGCCCTCTGGGAGGCAGAGGCAGGCGGATTTCTGAGTTCGAGGCCAGCCTGGTCTACAGAGTGAGTTCCAGGACAGCCAGGGCTATGCAGAGAAACCCTGTCTCGAAAAAACCAAATCCAAAAAAAAAAAAAAAAAAAAAAAAAAAGAAGTCAACTGGAATCTTCAGAAGTGCATCATGTTATCATACAGAAAGCGAAACTCAGACATTAAAGGCAGCAAGCCTGGCGTTATCAGTGTATAATTAAAAACTGTATTCCCAATCATTCTGACCACCCGTTTGTCCTCAGAGGTGGGTGGCCATTTTTATAAAAATAAGAAAGGAAAATTCCCCTCCCACACACTCCAAAGAACACTGGCAAGAAATGACGTGGACGAATTATAAACTATTAGTTAATTATATATCAGTTAAGAGTGTTTTAATTTGTCATTTTCCTCTCTTTTTATGAATGCAGTTATTTCATCTGAAAAGTTGGGATCTACAGCTCACCTGCCTGGGCGAGGTTGGACTCTGACTGTCCTGCACCTTGAGACAGTGTCTCACCCACTCTATCTAAAGCAGTGTTCTCAACCTCCCGATTACTGCAACCCTTTAATACAATTCCTCAAGTTGAGGTGACCCCTCCCCAACCATAACATTATTTTGTTGCTACTTCATAACTCTAATTATGTTTTGTTAATTAAACTATTATTAATTGTAATATAAATACCTGATATGCAGGATATCTGATAATGTGTACCCTGTAAGAGGTCATTTGACCCCCCAAAGGGGTCACAACCCACAGGTTGAGAACCACTGATTTAGAGCGAGTGCTCATTAGCTATTGCAGGTGACACTTGGTAAGAGCTGATTTTTCCCCTCTGTGTGTGCGGGAAACCACACCCAGAGCCTTGTACTATGTGGGTTACACTAACCCGAAGCCCTGGAACCTTCTTCATTGGTAGTGATGAGAAGATCCCCCAGGACCTTACACATGCTAAGCAAGTTCTAAACAGTAAGCTGCTTCGACAATCATATTATAGCCTTCAAAAACATTGCTCATTTCAAGGGTCACGGTTAACTACGACATTAAATTACTCTTAAAATGGAAAATGCTGATAGAATAGATTTACTAAAAAGCCGTTAGGTCAGGAATGGTGCCACGTGCCTGTGTATAATCCTAGCAATCCGGAGGCAGAGGCAGAGGAATCGGGGTTGGAGACTATACTTGGTTACATGTAAGTTAAAGACCAAAGGAAGCTACGTGAGACCCTATCTCAAAACAAACACAAACTCTTTAGATGAATTGCATTAAGTAGTTGTAGCCTGGAGGTACCTGTAGGTGTCATCTGGATATGTCCTGGTGATGTAATCTTGGAATTCCACATAAGCCTTTTCCTGAAATTTCTCAATTAGCTCCATGTTCTCCAGGCCTGGGTGATCTAGACATAAAGGAATATAGATATTCCAGTTCTGAATGCTCACTTAATAATTCATGGGACAGGGAGACAGAGGATAGAGGCTCAAACGGTTCATTTGACAGAGAAGTCCCACATACAATGTTTTGTTCCTTTCTTCCATAAGTACTTGTTGAATACAACAACAGTGTATTATAGCCAGGAGTACTATTATAACATCTAATGAAAACCAGACCACTGTGTGCTAACATTTTTTTCTCATAAACAGTGTAATGGTTTTTGTTTATTTTTTAACATTTTGCTTTCAACAACATAAAATAACCAGAAAGACTAGATGTAAAGCACCCACGATCCATGACATATTTGCAGGCTGTGTGTCAAGGAGCTGCCCAGACATGGCCGACTTACAAAGTACTTATGAAATTGTGAATTACAAACACTTCTATATCTCTATCAGACAATCATAGTGCAGGGACATGAAATAATCTTCAAGACATTTTGATAGTCATATTTCACAAAAGAGAATATTTAAAGTAACATCATCAATTGATAGCTTAACTTTTCAATTTTACCGAAAGAAAAATAAAATTGGCAAACTGGTTGTGCTAAAACGGAGACACGCGTGGGCTGAGTGTGTCTCATTGGAGGAGCTATCGCCCGTCTGCATAAGGTTGTATGCTATCGCCCGTCCTGTATAAGGTTGTATGCTGGACCCCCAGAAACAAACAGAATGAACAAAATGAGTAAAAATGGAAATACAGATTATTAGCTCACGTGAAGCACTTGGCCAGTCCTCTCCCCTGAGTCCCAGCCCTGGGCTCATGTGAAACACTCAACAGTGCACAAGGTTTAATTATCTTACTCGTTCCATTGAGAGGAAGAAGCAGGTTTGCTCGGATAAATTTTATTAGGACACATGGGAACAGAATACCTGTTGAGTGGAGGGACAGACCCCAAGAACTATGGGGCACTCCTATTCACAAACCAGAGTTCGAGGCCCCTTTACTGACTGAAAACTGATGCTGGAAGGAAAGCAAGAGGCCCATCTTCCCACGTTTGCAGCTTCCATATGATCCTGAGAATGTAACAAACTCTGAACACAGCAGCAATGGTCTTACATTCTGGTTTTAATAGTACCTGATGATACAGACCTAAGAACTCAAATAATACAGGTCTATGTACTCTACCGATTTTCTGTGCAGATGTCTGATATCCTTAACATCAGATTTAAAGCGCAAAATTAGATGATTTTAACATCTTCAGTTTTACACTCATCACAACGTAACTGTGGGACATTTTTATGACTCTAAAGCAACCCGCCAGCCAGTAGCAATCGGTCCCCACCTCCCCACTCCCTGACTCTACAAATGACTAACTTACATTCTTCCTCACAGTTGCCTGCATGGGATTATTATGTGTGCCTGCA
Organism: Apodemus speciosus; assembly: GCA_002335545.1. Lineage (NCBI taxonomy): Eukaryota > Metazoa > Chordata > Mammalia > Rodentia > Muridae > Apodemus > Apodemus speciosus. The sequence goes on from BDUI01000007.1 coordinate 1,640,606, forward strand.
TGAGTGGCAGCTTTGGTTAGCATGTTTTCATCCTGCGGTGGCTTATATCAAAAGCTCACTCCATTTTATGCTAACGCAATTTCATTGTGTGCATGTATTACACATATACACCCATCTGTCTTTTAGAACTTTTTATTACATCTAGGTATTTGCATGAGGATGTGCGTGCGTGCGTGCGTGCGTGCGTGCGTGCGTGCGTGCGTGTGTGTGTGTGTGTGTGTGTGTGTGTGTGTGTGTGTGGTGGCTGTCAGGCATCTTTCCTCTCTGCCATTACATCTTGAGACTGGGTCTGTCTTGGAGACCCAGTGGATTTGGCTAGGCTGGATAGCCACTGAGCTCCAGAGACCTGCCTGCTCTCCTCCCCAGTGCTGGGTGCAGGTAGGAGCTGCTGCGCCGGGCTCTTCACATCGCTTCCTGGAGCTCTTCTAGCTCGGGTCCTTGTGTGCACTCGGCTGGGCTGTCACTCCAGGTCCTTCACCCACTGCACTATTGCCCTAGGCTCCTTCTGTTTAATGTTTTCAGCAGGAGCTGAGCTCTTGGCCCTGGCGATTGCACCATTTCGCACTCCTACCTGCAGTGGATGAGAGCACTAGTGTTTCCACACCATCAGACACATTAACGAGACACACGGGTCCTGGGCATGGTGGTGTATGTCTGTAATTTGTATGAGGCTGAAGGACTGCTAAGAGGGCAGGTCGAGCCTGGGCTATGTGGCCGGGACCCTGTCTCAAAGGTGCCAACGTGAAGGACACGTGGGGTGTGTGCTTCCGTACCCGGGCTGAAGAGAACGATGGCCTTGAGGTAGGCGTACTCGTGCCCGTCGATGCAGAGCTTAACCATGCTGTTGCAGAACTCCTGCAGCTTGAAGATGTGCTCCATCAACGACTTCCGCCTCTCCGGAGACATTTTATCTTTAAAACACAAACGCACATTGCCACCTGAAAAGTTCGACCGTTCTCAGGCATTTCCCTTCTCGCTTTGTTGTCTGTATGGAATGTAATCAACCTCTTTATAGACTGAGGCTGATTCAAATTCAAAATCTCTGCAACATGGCTGAGAGGTTACCTTCTGCTAGTGCTCCCTCAAGGAAAAAGGAAGTAGAAACCCAAAGCCAGCATTCCCTTCCGAGATGCCCCTTTAGAGGCAGAGGCATCTGTCTGGGAAAAAAAAATCAAAAACAGAAAACGAAAAGAGGAGCAAGGATGTCCCTGGCTGGCAGAGCGCTTCTCTAGCATTTAGGAAGCCCTAATTTGATGCCCAGCACTGCAAAAGGCCTGGTGTGCTGGTGTATACCTTTAGCCCCAACACCCAGGAGGAAGAGATCATCAGCAGTTCAAGGTCATCCTTTGACACTTAAGGAGTCCGTGGCCGGAAGGGGAGACCCCGACTCAAAAAGAAAGAACAACAAACAATAACAACAAAAAAGCAAAACAAAACCAACTAACCAACCAACCAACCAACCAAACAAACAAACAAACAAAAACCCCAAAATACAAAAGACTCAAATGCTTATAGCAGGATTTTATTTAAGCTTATACGACTTGAAAAAATAATGAGGAAAAATCATTTTCAATTTTAAAAATTAGAAACTTTAGTATAATAAAAAACAAAAGTGGCAGGGCCGTGGTGGCGCACGCCTGTAATCCCAGCACTTGGGAGGCAGAGGCAGGCAGATTTCTGAGTTCGTGGCCAGCCTGGTCTACAGAGTGAGTTCCAGGACAGCCAGGACTACACAGAGAAACCCTGTCTCGAAAAAACCAAAAAAAAAAAAAGCAAAAGTGGAGCAAAACACATTGCTAAGACTAAAGAAACGCTGAGACAACTGTAATTGATCTCTCGGGAGTCTGTGGGAGGTCCCACTGTGTTGTGGACCTCAGCTCCCCCAAAGGCCTGCCGTGGAACACATGAGCCGCGGGACACGGGAGCCGCGCGGGACACGGGAGCCTCGAGACACGGAAGCCGCGTGGGACACGGGAGCAGAATGATTTCGGACCAGGGGCAGAAGGGGGCGTGATCCTGCCATCTGGGAGCTTTCTCATAGGTGAGAATTGTGAGGAATCTCAGCCCTTTATGAGGTGGCAGATTATTTTAAAATATTGTGAAGAAAAAAACCCATCAGTGGCGCATATCTCCAATCTCAGCACTTTGGGAGGCGGAGGCAGGAGCATAGCTTAAAGGAGCCTAAGCTACACGGTGAGCTCTAGGTGAGCTGGGGACTCAAGGTGAGACTCTGTCCCCTGTGTGAACAAGGAAAAAGAAGGGAGGAGGAGGGAGAGCGTGGGGGAGGGAGGGAAGAAGGAAGAGAGAGAAGGAGGGAGAGAGGGAGGCAGGGAGGGAGAAAGGAAAGGTATGTGGGGTAATGCGGAGTCCCTGCGTGCCTGGTGGCCAGCACATGGGGTGGGTTGTGAGATGTTGAAGGCAAGGGAATCTCAAGAAGACACTGACGTGATGTTTGAATAAAACGAATACTAACCAGCAATACAAAACAAAGGAAAACAATGAAAAATAAAACGTGCTATGGGACTAAAAATGTATAAATTATTCCTGAGCTTGAAGGCAACAGAATTGTAACTGCTCAGCCATTTTTCAAAGTGTTTTTAAGTCACTTATTCTTTGCTTCCTCAGATGAAGCATGAAGAAAATAAAATTAAAAAAAAAAAAGTAAGGACTCCATGACTTTCTACTTCTCTCTCGCTGGGCATGGTGATATGTACCACCACGCCTTAAGTGCTGGAGCTCAGGAGGCAGCGGTGGGTGACATCTATGACGCTCCAGGACAGCCAGGTGTGTACAGTTGGACCATGTCTGCGTAACGGTCTGGCTCTAGATCTAGCCCATGATGGCTTTTTTTTTTTTCCCCAAGACAGGGTTTCTCTGTATAGTCCTTGCTGTTCTGGAACTCACTCAGTAGACCAGGCTGACCTCGAACTCAGAAATCCGCCTGCCCCTGCCTCCCAAGTGCTGGGATTAAAGGCGTGCACCACCACCACCACCACCCGGCTGCCCATGATGGCTTTTAACCTGTGCCTTCCTAGACCAGTTCTTCCTGGTACCACTGTGCCCACATGGTCCCGTTTCTATTCAGATGAGCTAACAGGTCCTAGACAACTGAGTCAAAAGCAGCTTATCATGCGACTTTAAGAGTCAGTAGGAAAAAAATATAGCTTTAGAATTAGAGAGAAGTACACACGCTGAAGTATTCGATCATTCTCTACCTACAAGCAAATTCACACGGACTTTTATGTACCTATACAATGTGATGGTTTGTCCCCGCCAAAATACATGTTGGAATCTGGTTGCTAAAGCAGTGGGTTGGTAAGCAAGCCTGTAAGGGGGGTCAATGTCACCAAGGCTAGACTCATTCTTGGAGACAGGCTGTTAGAAGCAAGTTTGAATTCCTTGGTGTACTCAAATGTGTTCTCTCCCGGAGACACTGATTGATAACCCAGGCTCAGGCATTATGTTTTATCGATGAAAACTTGATTTCTGAGCCTTTCAGACTTAAATATATTTGCTTTCTTTCTAATTTAAAAATATTTTGAATGCGTTTATCAAACGTCAAGATTACCCACAAAAAAAAAAAAAAAAAAAACCCAACATTAATACAGTCATCGCCATATCTAACTTGGGCCACAGCTCGTCATATATCCCTGAAAACATAATAAATAAAGGTGCGTTTTTACCTTGCTGAAGGCTACTGTGAAGACAATTGACAAACGTTGCTAATATCGTTGCCACATTCATCACTTGCCAGCACTGGGCAAGGCCGAGGGTAAAGAGTTCATTCCAATACGCTTTCACTAGTGATATGCTATTCTCTTGCCTAATAAAAACAGAAACAAAAGCATACATCAGACATAAACTTTATGTTGAATGGGGTACTTAAAAAATCATCAAATTAAAATAAATAAATAAATAAATAAATAAATAAATAAATAAATAAATATCACCAAATTACAACCATTCTAAAAGACCCATGGGCATCCTGGGAATTCTGGGCTTTGTACACTTGAAAGAAGAACGCCTAGAAAGCTAAATCCCAACTAGCTCACCATCAACCAGCCAGTTCATAAGAATAGCCACAGTAAGACTTACAGAGATGCTCAGATTTCAATAGTGTTCGATGCATTTCTAAATAGGGTCCTGTCTTCTCTGAATGTTCTTTTTCTACTTAATTATCTACTAACAAATCCAGCCCTTCTTTGGGGGTTAGATTGGAGATTTGCTTGTGTTGCTGAGGACTGAAAGCTGACCACGAGGCCATGAGCCACATCTCCAGGCCTGGGACTTACAGTTACATCTTTATTGGCTTCTGCTTGAGGCAGGTCTCACCTTGATGGTTTGGAATGCACTGTTCTCTTGCCGCAGCCAGCCTCCCTAGCACCAGGATGTTAGGCATGCGCCATGAGAGCTTGCTTCAGAGCTTGCTTCTTTGCAGAAATGCCCTCTTATAACACGTCTGTCTCCTTCCCAGGCCTCTTTGGTGCTTACCTGTCCATCCAGTCAGAGTGTATGCAGACTTCCCAGTTTCCTACTTAGTTGTGTTAGGGGTCTGTTTGCCACACTACCCAAAGGTAAACGTTCTCTTATTCATTTCTGCATTGTAGTAAACTGCGCTAAGTACATAGTCTATAGAAAAAAAATCTGCTTTTTGTTTTTGTGTTTGTTTTGTTTTGTTTTTATCCTTGAGGATATAGAGAACAGGCAGAAGAGAGGACTTTAAAAAGACAGAGAAGCTGTAAGTGTGAGTCTTTTTACAAGAAAAAAAATCTTCAAACCAAACCATATTTTACCATAAGATAATTAAACGGTAAGATTTCTTTCCTTTCACCAAAGTGATTCGAGTTAGTAAGGACATGCTGCTAAGAAACATGCTCGTCCCGATGACTGCACATAAACTTTCCTTCTTGAAAATGCCACAGGGCACTGGCAAGATGGTCAGAAGGCAGAAGTGCTTGCTATCAGGCTGGAGCCCTGCCGAGCCCCGGCCCCACCCAGCAGCAGGAGAGAACTTACTACCACATGTAGTCCTCGCACCTCCACATGTGTGCTATGCCATGTTCAGCCCCATCTCGCAAACACAACATAAAGTGTAACGAAAAAAAGAAACTTACAACTTTGTGCTCGTGGTACGCTTTACCAGACTCGGCACATCCATGTAAAAGATAGTAATAAAAAGCCACAAAGGCTAGCATTTACAAAGAAGTTGGACATGGTAGTGCACATGTATGCACAAAGCACGTGGGAGGCGGAGACAGGAGGATTGTGTGAGTAGATGATCAGCCTGGGCTGTACAATGAGTTCCCAGCTAGTCTGCACTACAATGTGAGATGCTATCTCAAACCAACCAACCAACCAACAAACAAACCAAAACAAAACCCCCCAAGAGTTTACAAAGCAGTTTTTCCTCCTGGGAATAACTTGGGTGAGAATTTTCCTTCAGTATTTGGGAAGGATGGCGCCATCAGAAGAAACTGGCAGTGGAATACACTTTAAAGGAAATCTCAAATGCAAAGACAACCAGTATGTTTAAACATTCACCCAGAAAATAGTCAAGAGAAATCGATCCCAGTAAAAATCAAGGAAAACAAGAGGACACTGTGTTCAGTTGTCAGACATGATAAGATCCAGAATCAAGAACAGTGAGGAACAAGGAAGGCATCATTTGCCCTGGTAAGCATAGCTAGTCAGTGCTTCCTGGGAACAACTTCTAACATGGGTGCCTTCAAAGACAGTGATTCCATGGGGAAGAACTTGTTTATGGAAACACTAATACACATTGACAAAATGTGCTTGGCGGCCTGCATATAAGAAGGAAGCTGGCGGCAGCCCAGTGTCCACGGTAGAGAAGCGTATGCAGTGTCCATGGTAGAGATGCGCATGTAAGCTGTAGTACTCCCATAAAGTAGGCAGCCATTAGCAACAGTGGGGACTTAGACACGCGATGCAGGAAGCTTGAAGTGTAATGTGACATTAAGAACAGCATGTGCCAATATGTGAGGTGTTTGGATGTTTAATAACCGTAACCTGGGAAGGGCTGGCAGGACAGTGAACTCTTGGGTTAGTTATTTCTGGAGAGAAGGTTTCACTTTTTATGGTTCTATCCTTCAGGGTCACTTTAGGTATGAAGAAAAGTCAAAAGCAAAGTAGGTTTCATCTTAACCTCTGATTTTAAAAAAGAAAACAGCTAACCGAGGTAGTTAAATAGTGTGGTGGTTTGGATGAGAACAGACCCTCTAGGCTCATATGTTTAAATACTAGGCCCCCAGTTGGTAGAACTGTTTGGGAAGTGTTTGGAGGTGTGACCTTGTTGAAGTAGGTGTGTCACAGGGGTGGACATAGAAGTTTCAAAAGACCCAAGCCATTCCCAGTATTTGTCTCTGCCTCTTGCTCGAGGTTCAAGAACAAGCACCCAGATGTTGCTCCAGCACACTTGCCTGACTGGTGTGATGTGCTGCTCGTCATGATGGTCATGGACTCATAGACTCTTACCCCCTGAAAACCTAAGACATACCTTCACCCCAAACTTTTTTCTTTTATAAGTTGACTTGGTCATGATGTTTTATCAAAGCAATAGAAAAGTCACTAGGATATATGGTGAACACAGGAAAGTTAAAAATAACTAGGAAAAATAAAAGCAGAGCTAGCCTGGGCTACCCTTTGTATTGGAAACACCTTGACCTTGTAGAGAAGGCCTAGAGAACAGTTTGGATTCAGTGCAGAGAAGGAGAAACGTTGAAACAAGGAGCTGGAGGGGGCAACCAAGAGCAAGCCACCGGATTAGTTTATTGCCAGAGAGAAAGTCAAGGGTTAATTGTAGAACTCAATTACAGGAGGATATCTATCTGTTTATTCCAAAGAAAAATCCAGCTAGGGATGGGTATGTGGCTGTAATCCCAGCGCTTGGGAATCTGACGGAAGAGAAGCAGGAGTTCAAGGCTAACCTGAGCCACATAGTAAGTTCAAGGCCAACCTGAGCCACATAGTGAGTTTGAGGCTATCCTGGAATCACAGCAAGACCCTGAATCGAAAACAAACACACACTCCCACCCCCCACCTCACCACCTCCCCAAAAACCCCAAACCTAAAAAAGCTAACCACCACTGTGGTCGACGACAGAAAAAGGACTCTCAGATCCTGGTTCTAGGCTGCTTAAATGATTTGAAAAAGGCCATTAGGAGAAGAAAGCAACAAGCCCTCCTGTAAGAAGAAGGTTCCTAGGAGAACAGAGACCAATGCCGTATGTCTAGCAGACACGGTCCAGTCATGGCCCTGCTCCTAAGCATCTGTTTCTGTTCCTAATCTGGAGATGTGGAAACTCAGGTAACCTGGTCTAGACATACAGGAGTAAACACACAAATAAACCATTTCCTTCTGATAGAAAATAAGTGACTATCACAGTCACCATTAGTACCTATTCTGACATCCACATAAATACGCCCGGTCTATTTGCCGCACACTGAACAGAATCCATGGTCCTTAGAGAAGAATAATCAACACTGTGCAACAAATCCATCAAAAGGCAGGTTTCAAACCACCAGGCTACGGAAGATTGTTAGTGGCAGCAGAGTTGCTTTAACTTTCAAGTAGAGTGTCAGTGAAGCTCATGTACACGGCAAAGTTGGCTGTGGCAAGTGGCGGGGACCTGGTTCTAGGAATCCAGGCAGAGTTGGGCCTGGTAGCACAAGACTGAAATCCCACCACCCAGGAGCCTGAGGATAGGAGGACTGACGGGAGTTTAAGGTTAGCCTGGGTTAGACCCTGTTGGAAAAAAGCTCAGGGCAGAAGAGGCTGTGAGGTAACTCGCCAGGTAAAAGCACTCACTGCTGAGCTGATGGCATGACTCCAGTCCCTGAAACTAGTAAAGAATTGATTTCCCCTAAGATGTCCTCTTATGTCCACATGTGTGCCTTGTAATACATGTGACACACACACACACACACACACACACACACACACACACACACACATGGAGAGAGAGAGAGAGAGAGAGAGAGAGAGAGAGAGAGATATGCATACTTACATGTACACACACAAAATAAGTCCCTACACTGTAGGCAGATTACACCAGCTAACCCCAGCTTCTTCTTCTGAGGAACCTCAGTCATGCAGAATGAATTTCTTACACATTAAACTACAGATCCTAAACAGAAAACCAACACTCCTACTAAATATAGAGGCCTTTGAAAATACTAATATTTCAAAATACAAAATTCACTAACCAATCCCCCCACCAAGTCACCAGAGCAAACATGTCTAACTACCATTGTCTGAGTCTCTCTGTAAAACTAGAGCTCTGTGGAAGATCTCTGTATCCAGCCAGAAAACTCCAGCCCCCAAGTCAGTCAGATTTAAAACAAATTTTATCTCTACACAACAGAATTTCCCACCATTAGCATCCAGCTCTTATCTGATTAAGTCAATGAATAAAAAGGATTTAGAGATTATCTAGGCAGTGATAGGAAGCGAGTTTACACTGCAGCTAATGGTCTGCCGTGAGCTTCACAGCTATCCTAATTAAGAGTCCCAGGGCTACTGCACCGAAACTGATTTCCAATACGGAGCACAGAGACAAGTGGCTGCCACTGTAAAATTAATTATTCTATAAGCAGAACCTCAGGCTCTACTCTTGGCTTCTTGAACATCTCGGCTGTTTCCACAGGATTAGCACATTCAACGGACGTATTTAAAAACAATGGTGGTGTGACTAATTGAAAGAGTTCAGATTAGACCTCCAAATCTTTTTTAAAATAATGCAGTTTTTCCGGGGAGGCAGGGTGCACATCTACAGTGCTTTCCTGGCCGAAGTGTCACTGACCAGCGTGGCTGTGGTACTTAATGCCTAACAAATCAGAAGACACTGGCATGCTAATGGTTTCCTACCGTATTACTAAAACGTTGAATATTTTCTGAACAAGGAAGACTCGTCCAAAGGTTACATACTCAAAAGCAGGCCTCTGCTCTGTGAAATAAAGATCTCTGCTTCCTAGGAACCAACCCTCAGTGTCGGCTATTGCTTGGGAATCAGGGCTCATTTATTGCTTAGCTACAGTCAAAGTATTGCAATGATAGGAAGGGTAGTTATGTGCATACGTCAGGTGGGAAAACAGATGAAGAAAGTAGGAAAGAGAGCAGTTACGAAGTCAGGAGAATCCTGTGAGGAGACTAAAACCTGCTGCCTACGATAGGCTTGGCACTGTTACTGTCACTGTCACACACTGGGTACTTTAAACAAAGGGCTGACAAACTTTTGTAAAGGTTTGGTTTCTTGGAGCAGACCATTTTTCATTTCATCTGGTTGCTTCAAAATAGAATATAGGCCTGGTCTGTGGTAGGCACAGCAATTTGTATAATGGTCACTGGGCAGTTTTGTTTTTCTTCGGGAGGAAACTAGATGATTGGAAAATAATCACCTCTTATTTTAAACAAAGCCATGTAGGCAAATATAGTTTGCTGATGCTATGCCTGTGACGAATACTGAAACACGGYTGTGGTTGTTGTTGTTGCAGGGGAGGGGCCTGGGGGGGACAACTGTCCAATAGGAGTACTTGGCCTTTGATATTGCACAAGGCACTGCCGTCTACAAAGTTCACTCAAAGATCACATCATCAAGTTGTAATAAATAAATAAAATTAACTACATCACAAAAAAATCCTATATTGCTGTATCATTTCCTGTCAGGCTGCATTTATAGCTGTCCTTGACTGTAGGTGGCCCTCGGCCCCGAGGCTGGACATACCTCAGTTCTAATCCATCCTTTCTTTAAAAAGATGTCCGCGTGCATATTTTGCCACCATGTATTTCTGTGTACCATGTCCATGCCCAGCGCCAGCAGCAGAGTCAGAGAGAGGGCATCAGAATCCTTGAAACTGGAGTTAAGAAGGCTGTGGGCCACCAGGTAGGTGCTGGGAATCGAGCCTGGGTTTTTTGCAAGAGCAGACAGTGCTCTTAACCACTGGGCCTCTGTCCAACCCCCAGACACTCCTATCACTGAGTTAGGCCACTGCCAGTGCTGGTCAGTCGGTCCTCTCCACTTACCCAGATTATTACCTTGTTTAAACTATAAAACATAGCTACTCTTCCACACAAAGATTACACAAAGGTTAGCTGTCATGAATTACCATGAACTGTCATAGGGCTAGAATGGTGGAGCATTTCTCTTCTGCAATACAAATCCTCCCCAAATAAACTTCTTGTTTCAATACATGTGTGCCACAAAAATCACATTTATATTCAAGGACTTCAAAACACTCACCCTAGCGCCTGGAAAGAAGGTATGGAAAGTGCCCAGTGCATCGATAAGAACAGCAGTCTGGAGGCCGACTCCCCAATGTAGTGCACATTCAGGTACTCGGGCATAGGAGAAGGCATGGTGAGCTAGCATGAACAGGGATTTAGGTAAATTATCTCATGGCTTCAAGTTCTAAATGATCAGTTCTCTGAAAAACTTGAATATAAATATAACACGTCATATAGGAATCTTATATCTTCACCTAAGAAACTTAATATTGAAATCATTCAGGTCACTGGATATTACAGTAGTGCTTAGGAGGCATGAGCAGATCATGAATTCTGTCAAAGTGACATCCAGACACTCTCACCTAATGGCTGTCAAACACGAATCAATCTGGCTTGCTTTATGAAGTTACTGTCTTGGTACATGGCTGTTTTTTCATCCCCTCTCCCTTCTCTACCAATGGGACACAGTAAATTTCAGCGTCAGAAGCAGTCCTGTATGCAGAAGAGTCCCTCACTCAGGCTACAGTTACACCCTCAGAGGTAGCAGGCAGCCAGAGTGAAGCAGGCCCACTGGTGCCAACCGAGGAGAGCATGCACCCAGACACCGTGCACAGCGATGGCCCGAAGGAAGCAACACAAAACGTATGGGAACCAGGGTCAACACTAACACCCCTTCAATTCTTCAAAAAGCAGTATCACTCTATCCTAAAATATTGCTACTAAATACAAAAGTATGTTTAAAAAAAAAAAAAAAAAAGGTCTTCTATGGGGAAAATGTTCATAGGCAAGCAACTCAAAGGCTATTAGTTTGCATTGTCATAAACAAATAAGTGTAAAAATCTGATATTCAGTTTGACCTTAGAAAGTTATTTTAAGTGTCTGACCATAGTGATAAGAAACTGTCTATCTAAATACTTCTGAAAGCATTCTGAAAATCTCAAGGAGAGATGACACTACTACACGTGACATATGTAAGAACCACTTTTCCTGTTTTGAAGCAATAACACAGACCTCGGTGAGGACCCAGGGAAATGAGTACGCACAGTGACTGACAGCTAACACACAGGAGATCTAGCTGTTAATCTACCACTGGAAAACTGAGTTACAGCTTGTGCCCTTAAACATTGTTGAACACCCTGAATCCAAAAATCTAAAGTGGAACCATTCTGGGATAAATGCTTGATGTTTTGGACATTAGCCCATGCTGGAGTTCTGGATCAACAAGTGTTCTACAAGTAGTAACTCTGAATATCCACCCCCAAACCTGAGACACTGATACATTTCTTGTTCCAGGCACCATTTCTAAATCTATTCTAGGAAAACACTCATACACACAAGAAGTCATTGTCCAGTGTAAGGATGTCCATTCTAACAGTGACTAGAGAAAACCCAAATTTCCATCACTAGCAAAAAGAATCATGTCCACTGTAGAATATCTTAGAAGTATTAAAATTAGTAAGAAAAGTTAAGACGCTAGTAAAAGGGAAAATCTGCCAGGTGTGGTGGAATATACCAGTAATCCCAGCTTTGGAGAGGACAAGGCAGGAGGACCACCAGCTTTAAATTGAGGCCAGTCTGGTCTATGCAGGAGGTTCTAAGCAGTCTGGGCTCTGAGGCAAGGTTTGCCCTAAAATCAAAACAAGACAAAACAAACAAAACCGTTCGCAGACACCTAAGTAGAAAAAAAATGGCAAAATAAAATATAGATGATTGAGTTTCTGCTGGAGCGTGTCCCTCACAGGGACACGGAAGGGCGGGAGACTACAGACTGTGAACCGTGGCTGCCTGTGGGGTTGGTGGGGGTGGGGGATGTAGCTGCACCGTGTGTATGTTTCTTTCACTGTGTGTGCTCCTCATTCCCAACACATCACACTGTTCATCTGTTTGTTGAGAAAGAGCCTCTCACTGTTCTGGAGCTCCAGATTTGGCTGACTGGCTAGGGAGACCCGGGGAAGGTAGTTTCCGTCTCCACAAAGCTGGGGTTACAGATGTGCAGCACCGTGGTTAGCATCTGTCTGTTTGTTTATTTAACGTGGATTCTGGAATTCAAGCTCAGGCCCTGGCTTGCAAGACTTTACTGACTGAGCTATCTCTCCATCTGTCAATATTTTTTCTAGGGGATTAGTATATAGCTGTGATCACATTCTTAAAGGTATCTATGATACCAAAGAGATCAAAAAGTTTTCATCAATAACATATAAAAGTTCTCTATAAATGTCAGATAAAATATGAAAAACAAGGGCTGGAAAGATGGTTCACTGGTTAGGAGGAGTGGCGGCTTATCCAGAGGACGAAGTCTAATTCCCAGTACCCATATGGTGGCTGGAAACTTTTATAACTGCAGTCACAGGGGATCTGACACCTCTTCCTACCTCCAAGGGCACTATATACATATACTGTACAGGAATCTATGCAGGCAAAACACCCATACACAAAACATTAAAAAAATTAAGTAAAAAAGAAACTTAAAGCTAAATCAAAATCAGGTAAACAATCTAAATAGACCTATAACCCCTAGTGAAATAGAGGCAGTCATTAAAATCTCCCAACCAAGAAATGATTTCATCACAGAATACTACCAAACTTTGGAAGAAGAGTTAACACCAATACTTCTCAAATTATCTCACAAAATAGAAACAAAAGGAACATTCCTAGTCTATTTGATGAAGCCACAGTCACCCTGATACCCAAACAAAGATCAACAAAGAAAGAGAATGTCTGTTATGGACACAGATGCAAAAATACTCAATAAAATACTTGCAAATCAAATCCAACATCACAAAAAAGATCATCCACCATGATCAAGTAGACTTCATCCCAGAGATGCAGGGATGGTTTAGTATACAAAAACCAGTAATGTAATCCACCACAAACAAACTCAGGGTTTGAAGAAACACACACACACACACACACACACACGCACACACACAATTTCATCTCATTAGATGCTGAGAAAGTCTTTGACAAAATCTAACATCCATGTATGATAAAAGTCCCGAGGAGATGATTAGGGACATACCTAAATAGAATGAAGGCAATTTACAACAAGCCAATAGCTGACATCAAAATTAAATTGAGAGAAACTTAAAGCAATTCTACTATAATCAGGAATAAGACAAAGGTTGACTATTCCGGCAATATCTATCCAATATAGTATTTGAAGTTCTAGCTTGAACAATAAGACAATTAAAGGAGATCAAGGAGATATAAATTGAAAACAAAGAGGCCGAAGTATCGCTATTAACTGATGATATAATATTATACATAAGTGACCCTACAAATTCCACCAGGAAACTCCTATAGCTGATAAACACTTTCAGTAAACTAACTGGACACAAAATTAACTTAAATAGATCAGTAGTCCTCCTATCTGTATATATGTCAAAAAGTGGAGAGATTTCTCAGCAGTTAGGAGCATAGGTTGCTTTTCCAGAAGACCAGGGTTCGATTCCCAGAATCTACATGACAATTACTAATCATCAGCAACTTGAGCTTCATGACATCCAACAGATGATAAATAGACTGAGAAGGAATCAGGGACACAGCATCCTTCCAAATAGCCTCAAGTAATATAAAATATCTTACAGTAACTCTAACCACGAAAGTAAAAGACCTGCATGATAAAAACTTTTAGTCTTGGAAGAAAGAAATTAAAGAAGATATCAGAAGATGGAAAGACATAGGAAAAATGGCCATCCTGCCGAAAGGAATCTGCAGATTCAGTGTAATCCCCAACAAAATTCCAACACAATTCTTTATAGACTTTGAAAGGACAATTCTCATCTTCATATGGAAAAACAAAAAAATCAGGGTAGATAATCCTGAACAATAAAAGTACTGCTGGAGGTCTCACCATCCTTAATTTCAAACTACTTCAAAGCTATAGTAATAATAACCACTTGCTATCAGCATAAAAACAGACATGTTGATTATCAGAATTGAATTGAAGACTCAGGCATATATCTGTACATTTATGGACACCTGATTTTGATAAAGAAGCCAGAAATACACACTGAATAACTTTTTAAAAAAGCATCTTCAACAAATGGTGGTCTAACTGGATGTCTACATGTAGAAGAATGCAAATAGATTCATATTTATCACCTGGCACAAAACTCAAGTCCAAGTGGATCAAAGACCTCAACAATAAACCAGACACACTGAGCTTGACAGAAGAAAAAGCGAGGAATGTCCTTGAGCACACGGACACAGGAGATGACTTTTTGGAACAGAACACAGAGAGCACAGGCACTAAGATCAACAATTAACAAATGGGGCCTCATAAAACTGAAAGGCTTCGTAAGGCAAAGACACCATCAATAGGACAAAATGGCAGCCTACAATGGGAAAAGATTTTCACCAATTCCACATCAATAGAGGACTAACATCCAAACGTATAAAGAACTCAAGAAACTAGATATCAAAAACCAAATAATCCAATTTGAAAATGGGATATAGATCTAAACAGAAGTCTCAATAGAGGGATCTCAAGTGGCTGAGAAACACTTAAAGAAATGTTCAACATTCTGAGCTATCAAGGAGATGAAACTCAAAACTACTTTGAGTTTCGAGTGACAGCTTATGTTGGCAAAGATGTGGAGCAAGGGGCACTTCTCTGCTGTTGGTGAAATGCCAACCTGAACAGTCCCGATGGAAATCAATATCGTGGCTCCTCAGATAATTGGACCTTAGATTGAATCAATCTACCTCAAGACCAAACTATACTACTCTTAGGCATATACCTAAAGGATATTCTATCATACTACAAAGACACGTGTTCAATTATGTTCATAGATGTCCAACAACCAAAGAATAAAGAAAATGTGGTACATTTACACAATGGAGTACTACTCCGCTAACTTAAAAGGAAAAAAAAAAAGGTATCATGAAATTTGTAGGCAAATGGATGTAACTAGAAAAAAATTATCTTGAGGTGAGATGACCGAGACCCGGAAAGACAAACATGATCAGTGCTTTTCCCAGTGGTCCTTAGAGAGGCTTCCTCTAGCTGTGGCCGCAGATGGGGGAGGGCAGGTACACAGACCCACAGCCAGGCATTATGGAGACAGAGAGAGAGAGAGAGAGAGAGAGAGAGAGAGAGAGAGAGAAGCTGGGTGAGAGTGGAAGGAGCCAAGGGAAGGAAACTGTGGTCTGGATGTATTGTATGAGAGAATAATGTATTTTCAATTAAAAAATTAAATAAAGAACAATTTTCTTTGTTCAAAATTAGGCACAAAGATTTATCTAATTCTTACAGGAATAGATCTCCTTTTGTTTGTATATTATAGTTTCCAATTTTGTGTTTTTATGGTGTGTGTGTGTTTCTTGTACATTTCTTTTTTACTTCTGGTTTGTTTTTTGCTTGTGTGTGAGAGAGAGTCAGAGACACACACACACACACAGAGACAGAGAGAGAGAGAGAGAGAGAGAGAGAGAGAGAGAGAGAGAGAGAGAGAGAGGAGTCAGATGGTGGGGGTGCAGGGAGGATCTGGAGATGGGGGAGGAGAAACCATGATCAGAATAGGTTGTATAAAAATATGATTTTTCAATAGGAAAAAAAAGATTATGGAACTCAAGCATGTTAGCATATATTTATATCTGTAGTGCTGGAGATCTAAGAACATTATACATGTATATTGGATATGTATGCTCTATTGACTGAGCTACACCCCCAGTGTGGGTTACCTACTTACTAATATTGATAGCACCAAACAATGAGACAGGGAAATAGATGGTTTAAATCCCACACAAGAAAACGGAGGGACCGGAAAGATGACTCAGTAGTTAAGAGCACTGGCTGCTGCTGTGGGGGACCTGGGTTCAATTCCCAGCACCCGCATCGCAGCTCACAATTGTCTGTAACTCCAGCTCCAGAGGATCTGAAGTTTCTGAGACAGAGTCTGGCCACATAGCATATTCTGGTCGTGAAGTGCAGTCTTCTTATGCATTGTGATGACTGACAAGTATTCTACTTTGTTGGTTCATAGCATCCCTCGTTCATAGGACTGGTTATCTTGGCCAACCCCCCTACTCTTTTGCTCCCTACATTCACCTCAGAGAGTTTTATATGGTATATATGGCAGAATAAACCTTGCAAAAACTCGTTTGACTTGAGAGGTGGATTCTCCTTCAGTGCTGGATTAGTCATCCAGCACACTGATGGACCGCTGTGAACACGAGGGGATGCTGTCTCAGGACTCAAGTCTGCAGTGAGAACTGTGGTCAGGGTTAGGACTGGCCTGAGCAAGAGGTGATGGAGACTTGACTCGGAATGGGAAGGGCCTTGAAAGGTCAAGTGACAGTGCCTGAACTGAATCCCACATGAGCARTGGAAGCTATGGAATATATTGATTGATTGATTTAAGTGACAGGGCCTTGTTATAGTTTAAATTGTCAAGTGACAGTAGGGTGATTGTTAACAAAGATTACATTGGTTTCAGAATCCAGGACAAGATGGAGAAGAGATAAGGAACATCAAATATTATTGGGACAATTCAAGCTCGAACTTTAAAAGAGCTTTAAACTACAGCAATGGAAATAAACAAGAAGGAGAAAATTCAAGTAACAGATGAGAATGGCCAGTTATGGGTGGAGGAGAGTCACAACTATGGGGTAAGACAGGTTGTAGGATCAGTGTCCACGTTAGCTTTTAGAAGCCACCTCATTCTTGTCCCATATATTTACTTTAAATGACAGAAGTCCTGTTTGCCTTAGTTATTCTTATAAGAATGATGTGAAAGAGATTTGTGAAATTATAACTCAAAGTTGTTAAATAAAAGTATTAATTATTATTACCATCCTAGATTCTTTACCTCCTCTATTTACTGTATAAGATACTTTCTCCTTACTACATTTAGGCTGCTTTTAATATGACCAAAATATACAAATCTTAGTTCAACTACAAATTGAGAATAAAATCTTCAGCTCAGGCTGGAGAGATGGCTCAGCAGTTAAGAGCCATCCCCTTCCAGAGGTCCTGAGTTCAATTTCCAGCAACCACATGGTGGTTCACAACCATTGGTAATGGGATCTGATGCCCTCTTCTGGTGTGTCTGAAAACAGCGACAGTGTACTCATATATATATAATAAATAAATAAATCTTAA
>BDUI01000007.1:1659314-1674800 GCA_002335545.1 Apodemus speciosus
AACTCAGAAATCCGCCTGCCTCTGCCTCCCAAGTGCTGGGATTAAAGGCGTGCGCCACCACGCCCAGCTCTGTCCATTATTTTTAATGGTGAAACACATAGTTATTGACAGTACAGACATTTATCATGTAACAGCTAAAAATTTTTTCCAAAGAAATGTTGGAAAGTTTATAATCTATTGTAAACCATTCTCACGTGTTCTGGAACTGCTATGTATACCCTAAGTATAACCTACATCCCCTTGCTCTCCCCTTCCTAATGGCATTCACAGCGGGCAGAGCAAAGATCCCAGCAGGGGGTCCATTACTGAGTTAATGAGGTCCGGGTGGTGAGCAGCTCCAAGCTCGGTTGGGTGGATTAATTTGAATAACATCTCCTTTCTAGCAGTCTACCTGCATTGCTGCTGCAGTCAAGGGCGTGCACTGAGGCTGAGCTGAGCCGTGGTCCGGTTGCCTAGCATATGTGGGGGCATGAACATAGGGGGGATGTCGCTTTCATCCCCAGCACCACTGCAAAATGTATTTAGGAGAACAAAAGTAATTTCAAATGCTCCTTTTCCAAACTGGTTTTAAAAAGTACTATCGAATACAGACCGGAGGCTAAAATGCATTAAGTGATGTGCATCCTCACGTGACAATGCTGAAGGGTCGCTAGGGTAAGGGAGCACACACATTTATCATTTTTATCATTTCTAACCTAAGAGCAAAGTATCTGGGTCTTAGACAGCAATTAACGCTTAAAAAGTGATAGGCAGGCATTGAACAGAGCGGTGCATTCAGTTCTCAATGACTGCCTATGCTTAAAGAAAAAAAGAAAAAGCTACCGAGTCTAAAACCTAACCAAGTAATTGCACTGAAACATAATTTCAGGTCTGAAATTCCACCAGGAATTTGCAAAGTTCTGACTGTAAGAGTGTAACTGGTCAATTTTGATGGTTGAAAGGAAGATCGACATTTACTAGTCACATGACATAAAGAAATTAAAGATACCCTGAAAGCTACATGCGCCTCGCTGAGCAGCGGCCCCTCTCTCTCCACGCAGCTTGGCTCTCCAGCCATTAGATGTATGCTTCCTTCCACGCCCTCTTCTGAGGTCTGGCAAGCAGTGCTTTCTCCGGGCGTCAATGCTTTCGCAAGAGTGTCAAAAGCCCTGTAAGGAGACAGCAGAAGCTGTGGGCCTGGCCAATCCCCAACAATAAAATGAAATTCTTATGCGAAATTCCCGAGTTAAGATTTAAGTCAAGGGACGGTGGGAACAGCGTAGAAGGCTGTCTGGCGTGCATCAGGCCCTGGGTTTAGTACCAAGGACAATGGAGAGGGGGCCTAAAAATTCTATTGCAAATCGGAAAGGCTTATGGCTCAGTGGTAGAAGGCTTAGCAGTGGCCACCCAGCTCCAGTGCCACAGTCTGAGAGAGGCGTGCACACACAAAGCAAGAAAACAACGACTGAGCATGCTTCTGAAAAGAGCTTTCTTGCATGACAGGCTGACTGCTGGATGGCAGCGACCTTTGGCACTGTTTCAAAAGTCAACGAGTTACACTTAGTAAGTGTTTTGGGGTATTACATACTACTACCATACTCCCAAGAAATCACAATCTCTTCAAGTATGAGAGCAATCCTCACACTTATTCCTACATATGCAAATCATTTGTGCCAGACTTCAGCACTGATTTTACGGGATACCCTTATTGCTTGTGAAACGCAGAAGGGAATGTGTTTGGCATGTGCTAACTGCAGGTTTTCAGTTTAACCTTACAGTACCTTACCTTTTTTAAGTCTCACAGAAAGACTGTTTCTAGAAGCTTTCATAGATAGACTTTAATGTAAAGGCATTTTGGTCAGTTAAAATGAGACTCAGAAAATGAGACCACACAGACCCTACCTTGAAACATCACCATTGGTCTGAATATCGTGGTGAAATGCACCAAAGGTCGTATCGCCATTGCGGAAGCTCTGGACCACAGGCATGTCCCCACCGCAGTGAGAGAGGTCTTTAGCTTTGCCGAGATTCGCTAATGACGTGACCACACTGGCCAGTGTGCTTAAGTCTCCCTGACACGCTTCAGCCTTTAAGAAAAGAAGAAATCAGTAACATCTGACAAGGTGGTACTGATATATTTTAAAACCTTAAATATCAAGTTCTAGATCGTGAAATACTAAAAGAAAAGCATATTAGTAAATTAAATTGATGAATACAGCAGCTCGTTTCTGTAATCCCCGCAAATCACGAGGGTTGAGGCAGAAGGATTGCCACAAATTGAAGGCCAGCGTGGGTTACATAGTGAGTTCTAGGCCTTCCTGGGCTATAGAGAGCCTGCCCTAAGAGACAGAGACAGAGACAGAGACAGAGACGAACTGAGTCTTGAGGAAAATACAGGCTTTAAAATAGATACTAGTTCTCATAAAAGTTTAAAACAAAAATTATACTACTCTACTTACTAGCTAATCTATCCAAGTCATACTTACATTCTCTATAAAAAGATATTAAATCAGGTGAAAATTTGAATTCTTTTTAGCATTGACTTAATATTACTAGAATTTCCAAATTTTCTTTAAGATCAAAAGAATTAATTTCATGTGTATGGGTGTTTTGCCTGCATGTATGTCTGTTCACCACCTGAGCTCTTGTGCTGGGAGCTGTGGGTCTTCACATGAGCAGTGAAAGCCCATAACCTCTAAGCTATCTCATCTCTCCAGGCCCAAAGACTTAGTTTTCTTCTTAAATACTGTGTATTTACATGTGTCTAGGTTGAGATGAGTGCAGGTGCTTGTGGGGCCAGCAAAGAGCACTGGATCCCCAGGAGGTGGAGTTACAGAGCTGTGAGCCGCCTCATGCAAAGGCTGGGAAATGAATTCTCATCCTCTGTGAGAACAATCTGTGCTCCTAACCACTGGACCATCTTTCTAGCCCCTCAAAACTTCTGACTGAACAAGCTGGCGTGGGATATAAATGCATCGGCTGCCCCTCTTTTCTCAGAAGCATTCTGTCTACTACACTGGAGCTAAAGCCACTGCACAGGAAGAGCAGGGGCGCTTGGATTTACCTTAATTTTTGGATAACATTTATTTTAAAATGAAAGAAACTGGGAACAGTTTTAAATGTTTGTTGCTTTTGTGTTAGAGATAAGATTTTAGTAGCATAGTGGAGAATTTTTATCAAGTAAGTTTAGCTTTAGAAACATGAATTAGAGGCTGGAGAGATGGCTTAGCAGTTAAGAGCCCTGACTACTCTTCCAAAGGTCATGAGTTCAATTCCAGCAACCACATGGTAGCTCACAACCATCTTTACAGTGGGGTCTGATGCTATTTTCTGGCATGCAGGCATACATGCAAACAGAACACTCATATACATGAGCACATAAATAAATAAAATCTTTTGAAAAAGGAAACAGGAATTATTGCTCTGCAGTAGACAGAGCATGGGATGAGTGAGACCAAGGGCTCAGACTCCAGCAGAGTGGGGGAGAGGAGGGGGAGGGTCTTTAAATTATGCTGCATACCTTATCTGGTGTCATTAGCATAGCTGGTTCTGTTTTTATTCCAGACGGATGAATATTCACAAACATTCCTGAATCCAACAGTCCAGTTGACCTGCAACAAAAGAGGCGCAGGTTTTAATCTTCGTAGCTCTGGGAAGAGAAGCAAACGATGCATTGATTAATGTCAGCTGTAGGGCACCTGGCAGTCTCGCTGTCCGTTACAAAGGTTGGCGTTGCAGCTAGAGGGCTTCGGAGGTCTTTGCGGATGTAGATTTTTTCAGTCGAAGCTGCACAATTGGAAGATTTTTCTCGGGACACTTCAATGGGTTTTCTTTCACACTGAACGGCTACAAAAACATGTTAAACAATTACACTACAATACAGACTCGATGGAAATCTGTAAATCTAAGCTTCTTGTTTCTGACATGGCTAATGAGAGAGATACTGCTTCCCGCTGAATTCCAAAGGCAGCCACCAATCTTTATAAAATCTGTGCATGTTCGACATCATTGCTCCCTGTCTTAGCATTCTGACTGCTGTGAACAGACACCATGACCAAGGCAACTCTTGTAAAGGACATTTAATTGGGGCTGGCTTACAGGGTCAAAGGCTCAGTCCATTATCATCAAGGTGGGAGCATGGCAGTGTCCAGGCAGGCATGGGGCTGGAGGAGCTGAGAGTTCCACCTCTTGTTCTGAAGGCAGCTAGAAAAAGAATGGATTCCAGGAAGCCAGGACAAGGGTCTTAAAGCACACACCCACAGTGCCACACTTACTACCACTATTACCAAATAGTGCCACTTCCTGGGCCAAGCATATTCAAACCACCACACTCCCTATTAGTAAAACTGGTTAACTTACCTGTTATGACCCCCCTCTCTCTATTTTGGTCTTAAAGCCCATATCCACAGTGACACACCTACTCCAACAAGGGCACACATATTTCAACAAGGCCAAACTTCCAAATAGTGCTACTCCTTGGGCCTAGTATATTCAAATGACCACGTTCCGCTCCTTAGCCCCCATAGGTTTGATCAAACATATGAGTCTATGGGGGCCATACCTAAACATAGCATAATGCAAAATACATTTACACCAACTTCAGAAGTCCCCATAGTCCATAGCAGTCTCAACAGTGTAAGAAGTCCAAAGTTGAAAGTCTCTTCTGAGATTCATCCAATCACTTAACTATAATCCCCAAAGCAAGACAGGAAACCAACTGGGCAAACTTCAAACTCTGCATTTCCATGTCTGATGTCAAAGCAGTCTTCAGATCTCCAACTCCTTTTTCATCTTTGTTGACTGCAACAAACTTCTTTCTCCATTAGCAGCTTTCCTCAGCAGACAGCCCACGGTTCTGGTATCTCAAACATCTTGGGGATCTCCAAGGTAACTTCAACATTGTTCCAACTCCAACTTATTGTTCCAATATCTGGGATCCACACATGATCTCTGGGCCCCTCTAAAGGGCTGGTGTCACTTCTCCAGCTCTGCCCTCTGTAGCACTTGGGCTTTGGTTGACTCCACTTTGCTGCTGCTGCTGCTGTTCTTGGTGGTCATCCTGTGATACTGGCATCTCTAATATACTGTGGTCTTCTGCTACAACTAGAACTCACCAATAGCCTCCCATAGGCTCTCTTCATGGTGGCAGACCTCAAATCCTTTGCATGACCCCTTTAGTCTTGGGCCATCAATTGTAACAAAGGCTGCACCTTTACCAATGACCTTCCACAGTGCTAAGCCTCAGCTGCTCTCCATGACCCCTTCATGCCTTCAAAACCAGTACCACCTGGGTGATTCTTACATATTACCAAGTCCAGCTGCAGTACAAGGAACAACCTTGGCTATCTCTGGTACACAGCTTCTTTGTGCTCTCAGAAAATACTTCCCACAAGAGTTTACCTCAGTGATGTTGGTCTCTTCTTAATCACTGCTAATTTCTTAGCTCTAGCTAACCAGTATCAAATGTCCCAGTAGTCCCTTCTATTCTTGGCTCTAAAGCCAGAGCCACAAGACCAAAGCTGCCCAGTTCTGCTGCTCTCTGGGGCTGGAACATGCTCCCCTTGTTCTATTACATTATCGCCAGTTTTCTGTTTTCCAACTCCTTCACTGCCTAAGCTCGGCTGTCCTGAAATTTGCTCTGTAGATTGACTTAGAACTCAGAGATCTGCATGGTTCTACCTCATGAATGCTAGGATTAAAGGTGTGTACCACGACTGGATTTAAGCTTTTCCTCACCTAGAACCTGCTCTGTCCCAGGATGGCCTTGAACTCAGAGATCTGTCTGGCTTTGTCTCCTGGGATTAAAGGTGCACAACCATGCCTGGGTCCAAGCTTTTCATGGCCACTGTTCCACAGGATCCAGGTCAAAAGCCTGTGTCATCCAGCCTCAAGATCATGATCACAAGTGTGCCCTCCACTTCTGGATTGTAGTTCACTCCAGATTGAAAATCCAAACTATTCCTTGTTCAACTGCAAACATAAACAGTGAGTTTAGCTGGGTGGGATCCTGCTCTGAGATCACCACTCCTTTAGTCTCTTTATCTCCTTGAACACAGGATTGAGCTCGGTTTCACATCCTGGTTTTCCTTTATTACTTGAACCATACATTTTATTTTTTTCCTTTCTCAGCTTTCTATGTTTGTTCAAAATGCTCTTCATGAGACTTAACCAGAGAACAGTCTCTGCTGGGATTTTTTTGAGACTTCCTTTGTCAACGCAATTAATATAAATCTCTTTACCTTAGCCTCAGGTAGACTCTTCAGACAAGACAAAAAGCAGCCACATTTTCCACCAAAATATCACAGGAACAGTCACATATTAAAATTCTTCTCCTCTGAAACCTCTAGAGTCGGGCTTTCACAGTTCAAATCACCCTCAGCAATAAAATCTTCCATATTCCTAAGCCCCACTTAAAGCATTCCACTGCTTTCCAAATCCAAAGTCCCAAAATCCACATTCTTCCAAAAAAAGGCATGGTCAGGCCTATCACAGCAATACCCTAGTTCCCAGTACCAACTTCTGTCTTAGCATTTTACTGCTGTGAACAGACACCATGACTAAGCCATCTCTTATAAAGGACAACATTTAATTGGGGCTGGCTTATAGATTCAGAGGTTCAGTCCATTGTCATCAAGGCAGGAACATGGCGGCATCCAGGTAGGAGCTGAGAGTTCCACCTCTTGTTCTGAAGGCAGCCAGGACCGCAGCCACACCCACAGTGACACACCTACTCCAAGAAGGCCACACCTCCAAATAGTGCCACTCTCTGGGCCAAGTGTATT
Organism: Apodemus speciosus; assembly: GCA_002335545.1. NCBI lineage: Eukaryota > Metazoa > Chordata > Mammalia > Rodentia > Muridae > Apodemus > Apodemus speciosus. The sequence continues at coordinate 1,666,076 of BDUI01000007.1, forward strand.
CAAACCACCACACTCCCTACTAGTAAAACTGGTTAATTTATCTGTTATTACTACCTCTCTCTATTTAGGCACTCCAATGGAAGAAAAATAGAACTCCTATAAAAAAAATCTCACTATCAAGAAGGAAGAACTGAAGTGACATGTCCCTTGTTTATATAGAATTAAAGAAAAAWATATATATATTACATATAAGTTCATCTATACAATATGCAATATCTGTGAGAATCTTGTAATACCTAACAAGGCAAAACATTTGCTAATTGCATATTTTCTTTTGGGGCAGAGGGGAAAACAAAACTGTCAGAAAATTTCAGGCATCCCTTAGTTGTCCCCGTGCTTTGCTGAGTTTCCAACCTTCCTCTGTTACGGTGGCAGCAGTGTGACCAACCACAGAGAACTGCGTTGAGATTGTGCTGACACATTCTACTGTTCAGCCCAAAGACAGATCAGCTGCTGTTACGAAGACCACATTTTGGGCACTGGTCACAAAGAACAGTGCTGTCTAGCTGCTTTAACTATACACAGTTTTAAGTTTTATCATGTAACACTAACAGTGCTACTGAAAATTTAGGAAAGGCAACAAAATCACTAAACATTCTACTATGCACATTACATTTTTTAAATTCTGAGACAACTTACAAAAATCATTTGAGTGCTAAGTGTCAAATGATGTGCTTATCAAAATGATTTGCTTATTAAATAATAAAAGCATATGTGTGTATATCCTATAGTTAGTTGGACAGCTTTGGATTAAAAGGCACATGCCATGGTTTGAACAAGAAGAGTCTTGTTGGAGAAAACATGTCCTTGTGAGTGAATTTGGAGGGTTTATGTACTCACTCTACTTCCTCTTGGGGCTAAAATGTGATCAGTTTGCCTCGTGGTCCTGCCAGCTCGCTGTGCCTTCCCACCCCTCTGGGCCATAAACCCAGACAACCCTATTCTTCCTTTCGTTCTTTTTGTCGTGACAGAGAAGTAACTACTACACCACATACACTTGAGCTGTTCAAATGTGCTAACTCGCATGCACTTTCCATTGGCTGAAGTCTTAAAAACCATTCCTCCCTTAAAGCAAGTACATACAGTCTTGTTTCATCCCAAAGGCAATGCATCGCTGGAGCCTGCAGTATTGGCAGCGGTTTCGGTGGTGCTTATTAATAATACAGTCTTTGGATCCTCGACACGAATATACTAGATTTTTTCGGATGCTCCTTTTAAAAAATCCTTTGCAGCCTTCACAAGTTATTGCTCCATAATGACGTCCTAGAGATGAAATGTTTAAAAACATACTACGGATCAGAAGCAAAATATTAAAACAAAACTATAGAAAACAAAATTGTGATTTTGAGATTCTGACAATTTTTTTTTTTAGGATTTATTTAAGTAGAAAATCAAACAACCATATCTGGTGGTAAGTTTAATAATGATGCAGAGTTTTAAATTTTATAATGTAACATTAAAATGTTAGAGCACATAAAAATGAAAACATAAAATTTTAAATCCTGTGCTGGTGATTTAGTAAGCATTCAATGAAGTTAGCCATTAAATAAAAAAAAAATGTTAGATAACTTTGGAAAGACAATAAAATCATTATCAAAAAATCTATTATGCATGTTAAAAATTTTAATTCTGAGAAAACTTACAAATTATAGTTTTGTCATATATTGTATAAAAACCAGAGAGAGAAAAGTGAAGTTTTATAGGCCACAAATATGAAGCCTAAAAACAACATATTCTTCTGTTTATTTTTTAATTTTAGAGGAAACACAGCTAAGGATCAGTTACTTTAACAGTTTAACACAGGATTATTTTGAATCATACCTGATGCTTTGTCTCCACATACAACACAAAGATCAAAAACCTTATTTGGTCCCTGGTCAGGAGAATTTTCTGTTAAGAGCTTTTAAAAGAAGAAAAATGTTATTAATTGCAACAGCCCCAAGCTGTCCAAATGGAAAGAATACAGAATTGGAGTTACTTCTTACTGTGACCTGAATTATTCTTAAAACTAAGAATCCTATTAATACGAATATGCAGTTAAGCTAGTCTTCTTTCACACACAGGCAAAAACTCCAGTGTTATACAGGCAAAAGCCATGAGTATGTTATGTTTTCACTTCTTCCACAGCAATCACAATTCCATTAAGAACCAAAATGAGGGCTGGAGAGATGGCTCAGCGGTTAAGAGCACTGACTGCTCTTCCAGAGGTCCTGAGTTCAATTCCTGGCAACCACATGGTGGCTCACAGCCATCCGTAATGAGATCTTATGCCCTCTTCTGGTGTGTCTGGAGAGAGCAATGGTGCAATCATATACATAGAATAAATAAATCTTTAAAAAGTAAAAGAACTGCARTGATTGGCCTGGATGACACAAAGTTTTGATCCTAGTATTGTGGGGTGGGGTGGGGAAGCCAGGTGGATCTTTGTGAATTCAAGGACAGCCTGGTCTACTTAGTTAATTCCAATCCAGCCAGAGCTACATAGTGAAACTCTCTCAAAAATCAACATACCAAACCCCAACTGGTGGTGACCCCGTGGTTATGGTTAAGAACACTTGCTGCTCTTGCAAAGTGGGTTCAGTTCCCAGCACCCACATCCGGAATCCGTAACTGATGGGTAAGTCCGGTTGCAGGACTGATGCCGTCTTCCGGCCTCCACGGGCACCTGCATACACACGTGTTGCGCATACACATGTCCTCACGTATATACGTACATATGAAATAAATAAATCTTTTTTAAAAAGCTCAACATACAAGTACATGAGTGTTTTGAAATGTAAGCCACTCATACACATTGATGTTATTAATATAAATATATGTAATTATTCTAAAAGGTGTAAGACCTTTCATGACATTTGTCTTGGACAGTTCAGAACCCTTCCAAACTAGCATTGAATGGCACAGCAAAAACACTTAATACAGCTGGATGCAGGGGATTCGCATCTGTTGTGGATTTAAATAAAAAGATAGTTGTGGATTTTAAAAGAAAAGATAGTTGTGGATTCTTTTTTTTTTTTTTAAAGAAAAGGAGTTATACATAAGTGCTATCAATGGGAGTAATTATAATTATGCAGTTATGACTGCTACATAAAGACACCACATAATTGGCCATTAGTGAGATTAGTAAGGTGCTCTTGGGTAAACTACTAAACCTATTAAATTATATCAGGAGCTCGTCACTAGGTATAGTTATTAGGATGCTGGCAAAGAGTTCTAGTTCCTTCTCTCGGATTTACTTTTTTATCCATCTTTGTTTCCCCGTATAAGAGAAGAGACATCGTTTACCATCATTTACCTGGAGGTGTGGCGCGGAGAGATCGGGACTGGTAAAAAACAACTGGTTGACACCGGCAGCGTCTGGAGTTGCGAGGAAGACTTTCCCCGGGGTGGACCCCTCATGGTTTGCCAGGATGAACTGCTTGCCCTGTGTGCTGTGGTCAAGTGCTGTCACGATTTGGATTTTCTGTCCAGTCTGCTGCTCTGTAACAATCTAACACAACCATGGCACATTAATAATTTGTTCAACTCAATCAGGTTTGTTTGCTTTTTGAGACTGGTCTGGCTGTGTAGCCAGACTGGCTTTGAACCCACGGCCTGCTGCCTCAGCCTCCCGAGTACTGGAGAACAGGGAAGTACTACTATGCCTTTTATTTTCTTTAATGAATCAATTTTAACCTCAAAAACAAAGCTAGAAAAGCCAGTTATATAACTTTTAAATGGCAACCCTACATCTAATGAAATTCTGCTAGAAGCCAGCATGTATGAAATTTGCAAAGGTACAACAGCAAGGTTAGTTGATACCATTGTTTTAATTTCTCCCTTCTTTCACTATGTCTCGCTTACATCACTGGTTCTCAACCCGTGGGTTCGACTCCTTTGGGGAATGCAAGAGACCCTGTCACAGGGCTTGCCCAAGACCATGGAAAACACAGAGACTTACATCACGATTCACAAAAACAAAATTATAGTTATGAAGTATCAGCGAAGATAATTTTATGGTTGGGGGTCACCAGAACACGAGGAACTGTACTTAAGGGTCGCAGCATTAGAAGGGTCGAGAAACACTGGCTTAGACCAACACTGACTTGTTGTTCTGGGTTACTGGATACAACTGTGAAAGCAGGGAAGTCTTTGCCCTCACTGAACTTGCACTTGAGTGGGGAAAGATAGATAACAAATCAGTGTCAGAGGTATCCTAAGTGCTGTGGAAGAAACAAAGCAAAGAAAAGTAAAAGACAGAAAACGCAGCCAGTGTTAGAACTCCAGAGCATCCCAGATGCAGGAAGTAGAGCGTGCAAGGACGCTCTGCGGAATCAGGGGATGTTTTATGTATCTGAGAGACCAACACAGCAAGGGAGCCTTGGGAATGACAGGCAGCGGAGGACAGGTTATAGTGGGGCTCCCTAGGACCCGCAAAGCCCAGATTTCCCACCGCAAAACAGTCACACCTTAGGGCAGTGGTTCTCAGCCTTCCCAATGGCGCGACTCTTCAACACAGTTCCTCCTGTTGAGGTGAGCTCTGACCATAAAACTATGTCGTTGCTACTTCCTAACTGTAATTTGCTACTGTTATGAATTGTAATGTAACTATTTGATATGAAGGATATCTGATACGGAGCCCCCAGAGGGGTTGAGACCCACAAGTCGAGAACCGCTGCCCTAGGGTTTGGAGCAGAGGAGTGGCAGATTTCACTTTGGAAAAAAAGGGTCTTTTACATTTAGTATGAAGAAGACTTGAAATGTTCGAGAGTAAAATTAAGGGACAGACAGGAAACGTCCTTGAAACTGTGGAGATGTGCCTACACATACGGACAGTGACACTGGCAGGAAACAGAGCACTGGCATGCTGAGGGTGAGAGGGATTAGACTGGACTGGTAAACACCTCTCCGGATGTTGTAGTGAGAATTGTGGTCTCTTTAAAAACAGTTATGTGACTGTTTTCATTTTAATCCCAGGTGCAGGATATAGTGCTGCTTCACTTTGTCCACACCTGTTAACTATGATTGTCTCGTGCTCTTGGAGGGGCAGGATTTTGGCCAGCTGCAGCTAGTTTAATTCTGGGGACTCTGGGGAGGGAATAAACACCAGAGCCCAGAGAAGGGCTGGGGGGGGGGGCTCCTTGAAGAAGAGGAAAAGGGAAGAAGAGGAGGAGGAAAAGGAGGAGGAGGAAGGGGAGGAGGAAGAGGAGGAGGAAGGGGAGGAGGAGGAGGAAGAGGCGGTTGCAGCTGCAGCAGGCTGCTACTCCTCCCCTCTGCTGCCCCCCCGCCACCCCCACCCCCACCCCCGGTTGCTGTTGCTGCAGTTTGACAAGAAGTCGGAGCTACCCTGAAGACAAAGACCGGACTGGCCCTAGGAAACAGAACACCCCTCTAGAGCCTCCGAAGGTCTATGCCCCCTTTCCCCTCTAACATTCTTTCTCTCCTACCTGGTGTTGTGGGGCTGGAAGGGAGCGAGAGATAGAAGAACCCAGTAAGTAGGTGCAAAAGGACACCAGCAGGATGTGCTGATGGTCGGGAGGTCAGTCAAGGGCGGTCACGGAACACTGGGCTGAGCAGTAGGGACAAGAATGGCCTCTGCTGTGATAGGACAGTCTAGGCCAGGGAAAATTCATGAAGGAGAGAACCCTCAACAACGACAATTTGTATTACAAATCAAGTATTTCCTAAAATAAGCCTTATTAAGCTGATTTAATATTTGAGCCAACTTTCAAATTTATTTCAATATATTTTTCTACTTTTCTGAAATTAGCTTGTGTGTAAAATTTGAAAGTAGGTTCTGAATGGCTTCTGAAGTTTTTTGTATTGATTACAGCTGCTATCATCTGAACTTTCTTTGTTGAGCACTAGACTGGATTAGGTAAATACTTGTTTCTACCATGTCTGGGTAGTTTTGTTTTTCATGGTTTCTTTTCTTTTTTTCTTTTTTTTTCTTCAAGACAGGATTTCTCTGTGTAGCCCTGGCTATCCTGGAACTCACTCTGTAGACCAGGCTGGCCTCGAACTCAGAAATCYGCCTGCCTCTGCCTCYCAAGTGCTGGGATTACAGGCGTGCGCCACCACACCCGGCTTCATGGTTTCAATTATTGTTTTCATAAGTATCTCTACCAATTCCGGGCTCTCACTTCAATAACTTTCAGCGTCCTACAGAACTTAGCTTTGAACCTGCAGCTCATGTAACAAATGTTAGCATATGTCTTACTTAGGGTTTCAGTTGTGATAAAACATCATTACCAAAGAACTTAGAGAGGAAAGGGTTTATATCAATTTATATTTCCACGTCACGGTCCATTGTGGACGGAAGTCAGGGCAGGAACATGGAGGCAGGACTGAAGCAGAGGATCCAGGCTTTCTGACGCTCCTCATGGCTCGTCCAGCCTGCTTGCCATCTGACAGCGCCCCGGACCATCAGCCTGGGGTGGTACCTACTGCCAACAGTGGACTGGGCCCGCCCATATCAATCATCAATCAAGAAGCCACAGGTTTGCCGGGCGGTGGTGGCGCACGCCTTTAATCCCAGCACTTGGGAGGCAGAGGCAGAGGCAGAGGCAGGCGGATCTCTGAGTTCGAGGCCAGTCTGGTCTACAAAGTGAGTTCTAGGACAGCCAGGGCTACATAGAGAAACTCTGTCTCGAAAAACCAAAAAAAACTCACAGATCAAGGCCAATTTTCTCAAATAAGGTTCCTTCTTCCAAAATGACTCTTTCTTAGGTCGAGTTGACATGAAAACTAACCAGCACACCATGGGTAAGCTGTTGTCTGTTTGAGTTCAGATTGTTTCTTTCAACAATACCCATTGTAATTAAAAGTCCAGCATTCAGTCAGTTTTTAGAAAAGAGAATTAGGTATATGCATGATCTATGTTGAAACATTAGATCCATGAAAGGGTATTTATTTACTACAGTATAACAGAATAATCGAAAAGAAAGACAATAAACTTGGACTTCAATGGAGAAGAACTGTAATTAGGTAAACAATTCTCTACACTCAAAATGTCAGGAGCAAGCTATCCTGTCAAATTTGACATTACTGAGTAAAAGTGCCAGGGAAAAAAAACACTCTGACCTTGACTTGACCCTAGAGATCAGGGCCAAGGAGGGGGGAATGGGGGTGGGGGGTGGGGGGTGGGGGAAAGAAGCAGCCCCAAAGCWTGAAATTCCACCAATCCCTGAGCTTCAAGATCAAGCCACAGAATCTCACCAATCCCTGAGCTTTCTCCAAGATCAGACCACCCTGGAAAGCTCTGCTCCCCAAGAAGCCCTCTATCGACCTGCCTCCCGCTCAGATTACCTGCCCAGTAAATCTCTTGTGTGAGGATTGTTGTGTGATGTGACTTTGTGGTAATCCTTGGCTTCCAGCTGCCAGGGTACTTTTTCCTTCAGAGCTGTAACACCTGCACTGGGGAAAACCTTCCCCCTCACCGACATACGCATCAAGATCAACAATGGGAAGGCCCCCTATCTGTCGCAGAGGTGGTCCAGTTCACAGGAGGGACAAGCCAAGAAATGCCATTCTCAATAGGGACCTTACCAAGTTTCTCCTGGGCTAGAATGACTACAGGGCGAAGCTGTGTGATGCTATGGAAGAGCCCCTGGTGACAGGGAACACGTCTTGCTTTATCTAGACCCACAAATATGTGCTCTAGCAAAGGGCCCCCATCCGGTGCCCAGGCAGGAGAACCTGTCATTTGCATTCGTGACTGCCTATCAGTGAACCAGTGGGTCCCCTGTACCACTAGTGGATGAAGGAAGTCCCCGAGGCCTGGGGACCATACTCTGGGTACCCTGGCTGTCCCGTGGAAATAAAGAGACTAGGGCTGAAGGGAGGTGTAATGCAATTTCCAAGATAATTAAACACACTTTATCCACTTAAAAACAATTCATATACTGATGGGAAATAACTTTTTGACTACTAAGTATATTTTTCTACTAAATATGCAGCTGTAAGAGTGGGGGTGGTTTATATCTCTGTGAACTCTTTTAATATCTAACTCAGTGAAGCTATAAGTTCATATCAGTCTCTTCGTTTGGCCTACTGGGATATGTTGGTTTTGGGTCAGACTGCAGCATGGAATCAGGAGTTCTGTTATATATGAACAGAGAACAGAGCCCGAGCAGGGAGAGCTCTGAAGAGACAGATTTTTGTCTAATGAGTCAAGCATTTTTATTTTTTTTCTTAAAATTAACTATTATGTCCACCATTATTTATACCTAGTCTGGGCTTGAACTTGAGATCCTCCTGCCTCAACCTCCTGAGTTCTGAGATTATCACCATGTGATAGTTGCCCGGCATGTCGATACTTTTTTATAGGTACTAATAACCCAAGGAAGCTTTAATTGCTTTTTTTATTTCACTACCAGCATTACTATTAACCTAAGATTCACGTATATGAGGTAGCTGAAACCATCTTAGATATTAATATTTTGTGTGTGTGAGAGAGCTCTAGGGAGCTGTTTCTCTCCTTTCGCCTTTCTGTGGGTTCCGGGTTTAACCTCCTGTGCCAGGTTTGCTTAGGAAGTGAAGGGCCTCTGCTCGCCAAGGCGGGCCATCTCGAAGGACCGATCCCAGTCGTTATTAAGGACAACTGCAATCAGCTGCATCACACCACTGATCTATATTGTGCCTGATTTATATATATATATGTACTTCTTTCTTCTTTCTTCCTTCTTCTTTCTTTTTCCTTCTTTCTTCTCCTTTCTTCTCCTTTCTTTTTTCTTCTTTCTTTCTT
>BDUI01000007.1:1675208-1696414 GCA_002335545.1 Apodemus speciosus
CTCTCTCTCTCTCTCTCTCTCTCTCTCTCTCTCTCTCTCTCTCTCTCTCTCTCTCCCCCTCCCTCCCTCCCTCCCTCCCATATAGGTTCCGGGTCCAGGGACCAAACTCAGGCTTAGTAGCAAGCACCTCTCTGGTAGCAGCCATCTCCCTGGCCCCTGAAACTGGTTTTTATTGGGCACTATTTTATAGCAGGGCCTACCTCTCCTTCCTACAGTGAATGGAGGCCAGAGAAGATCATAAGACAAGAGAGTGTTGTACTGGGGCTCAGGGTTGAGAGCTGGCTCATGGTTAAGAGCACTGACTGTTCTTCCAGAGGTCCTGAGTTCAATTCCCAGCAGCCACATGGTGGCTCCCAACCATCTGTAATGGGGTCTGATGCCCTCTTCTGGTGTGTGTCTGAAGAAAGCTATAGTGTACTCATATAAATAAAAATAAATAAATCTTTAAAAAAAAAAAAAAGATAGTGTTGTACTGATAGTTCTGAGGCCTAATTCGCTCAACGTTTTGAATTACTTAAAATAACAACGCCAGCCAGGTCGTGGTGGTGCACATCTTTTATCCCAGCACTCTGAGGGCGAAGGCAGGCAGGTCTCTATGAGTTCAATGCTTTATAGAGTTCCAGGACTGCCAGACCTACACAGAAAAACCCTGTCTTGAAAAATCAAAAACAAAACCACGACAGACTGGGTTAAAATAGTTCAGAGTCAAAATTAACCATGTCTATGTGAGTAATGATGTCTGATCAGAGCTCCTCCTCCTCCTCTTTATTAGCTTTTGRTTTATTTATTGTTACAAACTTTTTTGTAGATGTCTGTTCCACAGCACCACATACACCAAAATCACAGCACTTACCATATTCTACTGCAATTATTTAACTGCTTCCAACTCATAGGAAAACCATCTGAAAGCTGGGCTAGCTTTCACCCTGGCACTTCTGGAACCTAATGCGGGCATTTAGCATAAAGATCGGAAGCTTGGTAGGTCGGGAGACAAACTGTGAACTACACATACCTCACCCATCTGTTGGTCAATAATTTGATGTGCAATTTCTTCTATGGTCGCCATGATCTGATGGTCAAAATATCTGCCAAAGATAAAAAGAAAAAGAAGCCTTTTTACAATTACATACATAAAATATTTACTGAAGAAACTGTAAGTGAAATTATAGGCTGCCTTAGATTTTCTTTAAAATAATCCAGTACAGGTAGTGGTGTTTGGAAGGGAACCCCAGCGGTTCACAGCCTTCCTCATGCTCCGGCCCCTTAATACAATTCCTCATGTCATGGTGACCTCCAACCAGAATATTATTTTTGTTACTACTTCATGACTGTAACTTCGCTGTTATGAAATAGAAATATCTGATATGGAGGCTATCAGAAATGTGACCCCCATGAAAGGGTCGTTCAGCCCCAAAAGGGTCACGACCCACCAGCTGAGATCCACTGGGCTAGACCAAATACCATTTGCCAGGTACTGTCCATGGTGCACTCTGTCAGGCGCTGCTGAGGCATGCTGGGGGATTCATGGAACTATTCCGCGTTTGTACGCTCTGACTGACCTGTTTTAAGAAGCTGTTCTACCTGTGTGAGTGGATAAAGCTGTTCTATAGGCCAATGCTGTTATATGAAAATCGCCGTGCCTGGAGTATGCTGCTTCCCGTGACCTCTTATTATTGGTCAGGGAGGTCTGGGGCCCACAGACAACACCGACAACTGCCACTGCTGCTGGGTGCCCATAAGAACTAGGTGCCATGGCTGAAGACACCACGCTCTCTGATCACACAGGATGTAAGAGAAATCAGGCTGGAGGTGGGCTGGAAGGTTCGTCCCTGCTGGCTAGCACTCAGTGCTAGAAGGTGTTCCTCGGGCTGAGGGGCTGGGGTGGGGGGATTGTTACTTACAGGCTTACTTAGCTATAGACTTTGCAATGGGATATTACTGCCCCAATAAGCAAAATGTCCCCCGGCCCGGTACAACAGCAGAAAGTCTGTCATGGGGTTAAACATCTGCTCTCGGCTGGAATTTGATCCTGATCTGCAGGAGACTCCTAATCCATGGCTGGTACCGTAACCATCTTAAGAAGCCATGGCTGGGAGGGCCAGACTATAACAAGTGATATATAGAGATCACCAGGATGCGACCCCTGAGCGCACCTCCGTGTCACCGTGCAGTCTGTCTTTCTACGCCATCATTCCTCTACCTTCGTGTAAACACTATGAAGGTGGAGACAGTTCCCTAGTACAATCCTTGCCCGCCATGCCAGAAGAGGCCCGAACTCAATTCCCATTAACACAAAAGCAGCGAACATACAAGACGAGCTTACAAGACAAGAAGAGCTCTCCTTTCGAAGTTCAGTCTCTAATGACTTTATTCTTCTCATTTGGTAGCTTCTGTGTCAGTGCTGCAGCCCACCAAGGTTCACACTAAGTGTTGTCCCTTTCTTGGCCTCGAGGACAGCCATGTTCTATCTAGTCTTCAAATATCTTGACATCAAAGGTTAATCTAATCGCGACTTCACTATTTTTTACAACTTGTAATTTTTTTATGCATGTCTGTGTGTGCACTTGTGCAGGTCTGTGTGTGGAGGCCAGAAGGGGACATTAGTGTCCGCCACCCGATCGCTGTCTATTCCTTTGAAGCGTGGTCTCTCCAGGAAGCTGGGGTTCATGTTTTCTTGGCTAGGCTGGAAGACAGCAAGTCCCAGTAATGCCTGTCTCTGCCTGCAAGCCGTCAAAGACTGTTTTGCAGAAGATCAAGTACATAGATTTACTATCACCCATCTTCTCCATATTCATCACAGCCTGGTCTTATCTATAGGATCTAGACTGTCATTTGCTAAACGTTAGATTCTAGCCATATACACTCCTAATTCCTGCCGTTACCATGCGTCCCATCCTTGGTAACGGTTTTCACCCTCGGTGCCACACCATCGCTGACCTATAGGTGTGCCCAAGACGGCAGAGAAAATGAGGCGAATCAGGCGTTTTTGTTTTTTTTTCTTTTTAAAAGTTTTTTTTTTTTTTTTTATTTTGATTTTTTCCGAGACAGGGTTTCTCTGTATAGCCCTGGCTGTCCCGGAACTCACTCTGTAGACCAGGCTGGCCTCGAACTCAGAAATCCACCTGCCTCTGCCTCTCAGAGTGCTGGGATTACAGGCGTGCGCCACCACCGCCCGGCTTAAAAGTTTTTTATTTATTTTACTACGTATATGTACGTAGGTTTGTGCACAGGAATGAAGGTGCCAGGAGGCCAGAAGAAGGTGTCAGAGACGTTGGAGATGAAGTTACAGGCAGCACTGAGTTGCCCAATGTGGGTGCTGGGAAAGTATCTGAGGTCCGCAGGGAAAGCAGCCAGTGCTCTTAACTGCTGAGCCATTTCTCCATACTCCTGTTTTATTGTTTTTTGTTTGTTTGTTTGTTTGTTTGTTTGTTTTTAATGTAAGGGCCTGTCTGGCTTTGAACTTGCTATGTAGCTAAGGATGCTCATAAGCTCTAAACCTCTTGCCTCTACCTAAGCATCCGGATTACAGGCAAGTGCCAAAGGTAGTCTACAGACTGTTGACGGCTTAAACGAAGTCTACCTTCCCAGAAGAGTAATTAGCCACCGTACATCAAAAACCTTAAATTGCTTACCCTCTCAGCCCTTGAAGCTGAGTCAGAGTTTCAAGTTCATGGCGGGCCTGTTACAGACTGCTAGAATTCAGAGTTATAATCCCAAACGGCAATAGCTACTAAATGCATAGTTTATTCTATAATACCCTTCAGGCACTTAGCCTGAGGCTGCTTCTTCAGAAATAAGACAGCCGACACCATCTCTTTGAGAGGTTAAAGAGTGGATAAGTGAAAATACACGTGTGTCTAGTGGTCCCTAACAGGTAGTAAGCGGTCCTTGTAAGTGAACGGAACGAACACAAGGCTCACAAGTGAGCAGGAGACCACAGAAGAACAGGACTATTGCAGACGCAGGAAAAGCTCGTACAGGAGACAGCTAAGTTAGTTATTGAACTAGCCCTGGCTGTCCCAGAACTCACTCTGTAGACCAGGCTGGCCTCAAACTCAGAAATCTGCCTGCCTCTGCCTCCCAGAGTGCTGAGATTACAGGCGTGCGCCACCACCGCCTGGCTTAAAAGTTTTTTATTTATTTTACTACATATATGTACGTAGGTTTGTGCACAGGAATGAAGGTGCCAGGAGGCCAGAATTTTTACTAGTCCGAGGTAGAAAGCAAAAGGCTTGAGGATGAGGGCTGGGGAGAAAGCTCGGAGGTTAAGAGCTACGTTTGGATGCTTTTCCAGACGACCTGGTCTTGATTCCCAGCTCACCCGGGATGGCTTGCAATTGGCTTTAACTCCAGCTCCAGGGCATCTAATACCCTCTTCTGGTCTCTGCATGCACGAAGCATGCACATGGTGCATACACGCAAATGATATAGCCATATAGATTATATAAAACTACATTTCCAAAGCATCAGGATACTCCCCCCTTACTGCTTCAGAGTTATGAACCTTGATCACAATACCCACGTACCCAATCTGCTTGACACCATCTCTTCATCCTTTCCACGCAAATGGTGTGATTAACAACAAAAAAAACCCCTCAGTTTATAAAACTCTGCGTCTCTACCCCATACAAGATCATGTAGGATCAACACAGGAGTCAGCACATATCTGTCAACAATAAAAAGGGTTTTTAATGTGTTGTGACCAAAACTTAATTCAGAATCAAATACCCAGTAAACCCCAGGTGTTACTGACAGCGCAAGTCCATCCATGTTATATAGAAACACACCACTGAGATTTGTTTTTAATTTTATTTAATGTGAGTGTTCTGCTGCACATACATCCACAGGCCAGCAGAGGGCATCAGATCGCTCTATCGATGGTTGTGAGCCACCATGTGCTTGCTGAGAACTGAACTCAGGACCTTTGGAAGAGCAGCCGATGCTCTTAACTGCTGAACCATCTCACCTGCACCCACTGAGAACTTTCTCTAAAACACAGAACATGTGCATTTTGTACTGTGCTGTCATAACACAGGACACCATGGACTCTGCCCGAAACCTGTCAGCTCAGACTACTGGGTGCTCTCAAGTTTCTTTCCCCCATATAAACTTTTCTATTTTTACAGAAACATAGTGGTTTAATTACATAAAACCATAATGTAATTATTTATAATTATGAAAAGAATTTTTCAAATATTTTCCTACCGTCTTTCTTTAGCATCTAATTACCAAATTAGTACTGGGGTAGTTTGACAGAGAATGGCCCCACAGGCTCCTGTGTTTGAATACTTGGTCCCTAGTTGGTGTTGTTTGGATAGATTAGCAGATGTGATCATGTTGGAGGAGGTGTGTCTCTGGGGAAGGTTTTGAGGTTTCAAAAGCCCATGCAATTTCCAGTTAGCTCTTTTGTGTGTGTGTGTGTGTGTGTGTGTGTGTGTGTGTGTGTGTGTGTGTGTGCGCTCTCTGCCTTCTGGTTGCCTTCTTAACACGTAGTCTGCCAGGTACCTCCCCAGTACCACACCTGCCGTACTTCCCGCCAGGATGGTCTTGGACTTTAGCTCTTTAAAACTGTGAACCCTCAAATTACATGCCTTCCGTTATAAGTTGCCTTGGCCATGGTTGTTACTGCAACAGAAAAAAATAAGAATATATTCCTGGATGGTATAAATTATTGCATGATTTTAAAATCTGCTATTCAGCGGTGTGGAGGGCTGGCTCTGCAGTTACCAACATGCCGTCCTTACAGAAGACCAGGGTTCAGTTCCCAACATCCACATCAGATAGCTCACTATCTTCTATAACTCCAGCTCCAGAGATCTGAATCTTCGGGTCTGCATGGGCACCTGTATGTATATGTACCATCCCCCCCCCAACATATTCACATATGATTTTATTTATTGAAATTAAGCACATATGTATATTAGTCAGGGTTCTCTAGAGTCACAGAACTTCTGGGTAGTCTCTATGTAGTAAGGGAACTTTGCTGATGACTTACAGTCTGTAGTCCAACTACCCAACAATGGTCAGCAGCAGCTGTGAATGGAAGTCCAAAGATCTAGCAGTGGCTCAGTCCCACAAGGCAAGCAGGTAGAGAGTGAATTCTCCTTCCAATGTCCTCATGTGGGTCTCCACAGAAAGTGTGGCCCAGATTAGAGGTGTGCGCCACCACGCCTGGATCTGGGACTCTCTTTGTCCCAGATGACCTTGAACTCAGAGATCTCCCTGTCTTAATCTTCTGGGACTCATAGCCACTATGCCTCAAGATCTCCATGTCAAGATCCAGGCCAGAAACTTGTATCTCCGAGCCTCAAGAGCAGGATCACTGGTGAGCCTTCCAATTCTGGATTGTAGTTCATTGCAGATATAGTCAAGTTGACAACCAGGAAGAGCCACTACAGTATGTACGAATGTGTGCATAGGTTTTTCAAGACCTGGTTTCTGTGTAGCCTTGGCTGTTTTGGAATTCCCTTTGTAGATCAGGCTGGCTGGCTTTGAACTCAGAGATCCACCTATCTCTGCCCTGAACCCCTGTGCTGGGATTAAAGGCACATCACCATACTTGGCAAATATAAAATATTTTGTTCATGTTTTTCTTCTCTCCCAATGCCTCCCCATCTCCCTACCCATCTGATTTTATATTCTTTCTTCTCTCTCTTTAAAACAAAGAAGAAAACAAGAAACATACACATAAAAGACCCACACACAAAACCAAAACAGCAACGAAAACGGAAATTAAAATAAGAAGGGAAAGGGCAGTAAGACAGAAAGTCCCGGGGGAACAGGAAAATGTCACTGAGTTCCTGCTGTGTTGGGCGTGGCACCTCCTCCAAGGTGAGGTGAGATTCCACTGGAGAAGCCCTATTCCTCCTTTGCTAGAAGGCTGGACTGCAGAGAACCGCTGGTTCGGGGGTGGGTATCTGCTCAGTGCTGAGACCAGTCTGCCTTGAAGCACGGCAGGCCTTGTGCTTGGTGAGCACGGTCTCTAAGAACTGCTCTTCTGTCCTTTCCTGAAGCTCAAACTTCAACTGCAGCCCGATCAAAGCCCTGGGACATTTTGAGTTTTAGAGTCAGGGTTTCTCTGTGTAGCCCTGACCATCCTGGAACTTGCTTCATAAACCAGGCTGGCCTCGAACTCAAGGATCCTCCTGCCTTTGGCTCCCAAGTGCTGGGATTAAAGGACTGTGTCCCCACTGCCCAGCTATAAACAGCATATTAAAAATGTCACCACAAATGTAATTTCATAAACTAAAGCTAACACTTATTTTACAAATTATAAGCAATATTCACTTGTATTTTAGGACAACACTATTTTTCAATTATGGATTATTGTTGTTGTAGTTTTTTTTAACAGAATCTCAATCATTTAATTTTACCAATGAAGACTCGGGAGCCAGATGCTAGGGTGAAAGCCTGCTAGCTCAGCGAGGCAGAGAAAGCACCCAGCAGACCTTCTGCCTCAGCCCACACCCCAGAAGCAGTGCCCCCTCTCAAGCTGTCTCAAAAACCCTCCTTTCAACCGAATGTCCCTCCCTTCTACTTCCTGTATGTCTATCTGTTCTCCTGACCCCATCTTACTCTGTGTTTTCTTTTTCTTAATAATCCTATGTTCACTTCCTGACAACTGGTTGCTCGCTCCACCTCTTGATCTATGGTTGAATTTATTTAGCCCTGTTTATAATATTCAAGCAGAAAGCTCTTGAATTAAAGGTATGCATGCTAAGGCTGAGCCACACCTCAACTAAAAGCAGGTTTTTCCAGTAATAACACAATCTCAGGGTTTACAATGTGATCAATTATCCTCCAAGGGATAGTGTTAATGGATAATTGTCTGACTCTTTCCAGGCAGGTTACAGAACACCCAAAGTGATAAGAAAAAAACTAAGTCAAATCATCTTTGTAATATAGATTTATTTCTAATATCATGATGGTGGAAAAATAAATAAACAAATAAGTAAATAAGTAATAAAAACCCCTCGGCTTGATTTTTAATGAGGCTTTGGCTACAGAGCACACCAAAGTAGCTGAATTGACACTGTAACGCTAAGTATGCAACATACTGCCATACACCAAAAGAATATTTCTTAAATATTCTTTAAACTCTTAAAACTCAGCCGGGCGGTGGTGGTGCACGCCTTTAATCCCAGCACTTGGGAGGCAGAGGCAGGCAGATTTCTGAGTTCCAGGGCAGCCTGGTCTACAGAGTGAGTTCCAGGACAGCCAGGGCTGTACAGAGAAATCCTGTCTCGAGAAAAAACAAAACAAAACAAAACAAAACACTCTTAAAACTGACCAACATGAGGGGAGACAAAACCTGGACAGTTGTTACCATCACTGAAAAGCATTTGTTTGTATCCTATGAAGATTGCTATTTAACTGCAAAACCTGTGCGAGTGTGCACATACAGTGGGGTCTGTGTGTTACCATTAAAATGTTAGCAGCGGCTCATGGGAGAGGGGAGCCAGGGCTACACAGAGAAACCCTGTCTCTAAAAACAAAATCAACAAAAGCAAGCAAGCAAACAAACAAAAAACAAAAAAAGGAATTCCAGAGGCAAACCACTAGCAGTTTATCACACTAAGACATGCTTTTGCGACATACACCATTTCCTACCACACTTGTTCTACCTGACCTCTGAGACCAGCTCAGTTTCCATTCTACCCACTCTTTCTGAACGATCCACTGTATACAGTGTAGAGGAAGACTTAGCTGGGATTTAAGGACAGACGTCCATGGTTTCTATTAATTCTTAAAACGTTCAAACAGAGGTCCATTTTTTTAGAGATGGTTTTTAAACACAGGCACACACACACACACACACACACACACACACACACACACGGAGGGCCTTACATTGCTACTTTTTGTATGATGCTTGTCTTTGCTTTCACTGGGATAGGAATTACACACCTCACATCACCTACAGTCGATATTTAAGTTTTGTTGCCTTGTATCTGCCCCCTTCAAAACCTTTCAAGGGAAAGTGTTACACAGAATGAGGAAATCAGGTACATTTATTGTCACCATATGTTTTGTTTGTAATGGATACAAAGTATCGAGTATCTTCTTTAATGATAATGGAAGCAACAGTGAAACAGTTTTTGAAACCAGAGTTAGGGCACAGTACTGAAGCTCTGACCCGGAAACAGGAATTTTGGCCGTCCTTTGACTATAGGTCTTTGGACCGATGGCAACTGGAAAAATTACATTGTATCTAAAGGTTCAAGATACACACCAAAAGGTTACTGGACATATTAATACAAAGGACATAGTACCTTTCCTTTATCTTCTGTGTCTTCTGGGGTTTGGATACATGATTTCCAAGCCAGTCCCGACAAGAACTCCAGGTGACCTTTGCTGCTTTAGCCTCCTGGGTACTGGGATTATAGGCATGCGTCACCAGCCTGGCTCCCTCCTACAGGTCATCCAGCCTCTGTTCTTTCTCGATATTAAATGGTCCACGATAAACTCCCACTTTCTCACGTCCTCGGATCTTCTCTAATGTACTCGAATCTCTGTCCCCCAAACTACAACTCCCAAGACACCCTCCCCAAATGACTTCCTTTCTCATGTTTGCTGTTTGATTAGAACAAATCAATAATCTCTTTCCAAATTTACCAAAGCGGACACAGAGTTTAAAGACAATTACCAGACCGGATAAACAAGTAGATACTGTTTTAAAAAACAAAGGAAAAACCCCTCCCTCGAAGTCTAAGACATCCCAACAACTTCCAAGCGGTGGAAAAAAGCCCTAAACGGATTTAACTTTCAAGTCCGTCTTGCTTGTCCATTCCAGCTTAGGCTGACGCGCTTAACTCAAGGGTAGGGGACAACCAGGCCACATCTGCACATCAGGAGACCTTATCAGCAGAAATCGGAGGCAGGACTCCTAACAAAAGAGCTCCTGGAAGCTTTGATGTGCCCAGAGCATGAGATAGCCCTAGGCCACCTTTTGATGTGCCCAGAGCATGAGATAGCCCTAGGCCACCTTCCCTCCCAGATCCAACCGCAGCGGAGGCTAGTCCTCTCCATGCAGGCGGAATCCGGAGCCGGAGGAGGTGTCATCCCGTAGCCTCGGGGTACATGGCCCCTCCGATCCCGCGCCCCGCAGCTCCCTGCCCAGCACCCACCACGCGCGCAGCCCCGGGGCGGGGGAAGCGGCGCCGAGACGGAAGCGTTCCCTGTGGGTGAAAGGTCACCGTCCCCGCCCGGCCTCCCTCGGCTTTGGGCAGTCCGCTCCCGCCTGGCACTCCGGTAACCGGGAGCTGGGACACTCGGGGACACCGGCGCTCGGGCCACGACTCTCGGCGGTTGGGCCGCCCCGCACCCGACTTACCCCTCCCGCCGCGGCGGCCGCTGGGCTGGAGAGAGCAGAGGCAGGCGAGGGGACCCGAGGCCGAGGGGACAGGGGAGCTTTCTGAGTTTGTGTGTTTGGGGGTGGGGGTCAGAGTTCGTGACCCCACCCTCGGCTTGGCGGTGCGCGGTGCTCTTGGCGCCTGCGCGTTAGCGCGGCGGAGAAGCGGCCGGCCGTGGTGACGTTCCCTGGGCGAGGCCGAGGGCCCCGGAGTCCGGCGGCGGTTCTGGAAGTCGATTGCCCCCTGCAGGTGTGGAGGGAGACCGCCGCCGCAGCTGCGTGTCCACCCGATGCCATGTGAAGGCGATAGCGACGAGTTCTCCCAAATACCTGCAACTGTGGTGCCAGGCCTCCGCGGGCACATGCCCCCAAGTGCACATACCCAAGCACGCCTAATTAGAAATCAAGGACCACCGAGGGCTGGAGGGATGGCTCAATGGCTAAGAGTACTTGTGGCTCCTCCAGAGAACTTGGTTTGATTCCCAGCACTCACCGGGCCTGTGGTCATCTTCTGTAACGTCAGTTCCATTGGATTTGGTGCCCTCTTCTGTGCAGAAACATATGTGCAGGCCGATCACCTTTTCTCTTTACTAAGAGTAAAACTCGAAAGGAAGGAAGGAAGGAAAAGGAAGGAAGGGGGGAAAGGAAAAAGTCTTTTGAAACTGGGCCTGCTGGAACCTAGACTGGTCTTTTAACTAGTGATCCTCCTGCCTTCCTCTCTAGTGCTTTTTTAAAAATTCATAGCCGGGCGGTGGTGGCGCACGCCTTTAATCCCAGCACTTGGGAGGCAGAGGCAGGTGGATTTCTGAATTCGAGGCCAGACTGGTGTACAGAGTGAGTTCCAGGACAGCCAGGACTACACAGAGAAACCCTGTCTCGAAAAAACACCAAAAAAAAAAAAAATTCATTTATATGGGTTTTACCTGACATATACCACAGGTATGACCACAGGTGGAGACCATCAAGATCTGAAGTTACAGATGGTTTGGAGTGGTCACGAGGGTGCTCGGAATTGAACCTGGGTCCTCTACAAGAGCAGCCAATGCTCTTAACAGCAGAGCCAACTCTCCTGCCCCTTAAAGGAAGTTTTGATATGAGAAATATTAAACAACCTAATTGGTCTGGGATAGATGTCTTTAATGTCTGGAAAACTGGACATTATTATGGGCATCTCTTAGATTAGTTCACCAGTGCTAAGGAGTCTGTGTAGGGTAACAGGGCCCAGGAAAGACCACCCTGGCCCTGACTTGACCCAAAGCTCAAGACTTTGTCCCAGAATCTGATCACAGAATCCTGCCGATCCTCAGCTTGCACCAGTTAAATTCTCCAATTGCAGGCCACCCTGGAAAACTCCAGACCCCAAGAAACCCTATATAAAGCCCATTTTCTGCTCAGTTCCCTGAAGTTTCTTGAAGAGGCGGCCATCTTCCTGGGTTTTCTTCCCCTCCCAGGAAATGTCGCGTGAGGTTTGTTGTGGTGTGGATGTGACTTTGTGGTATTCCTTGGCTCATGGTTTCCAGGCTGCCTTTTCAAGAAGAGCTGTAACATCATGATTTGGGGAACCTTCCCCCTTCCTGAGCAGAGCTATAACACAGTCTGCCTAGAAGCCAATCACATAGAAGGCCCTAGCAATTCGAAAACAGGCTGAGGCAAAATCACGTCAGATTTTACCTGACTTTACCAAAGAGCAAGAACACAACCTCTACTGTGTACCTTGTGTTCCTAAGGGCTGCTTTTTGTCCATTTTTCCAGATGACGTGTCCCCAGATAGTTAACAGTTCCTGCTGGTCAATAAAGATCTGCAAGACGGAAAGGTCACTAGTGGAACATCACATTCTGACAGTGGTCACCTGTGGCAGGAAACTCTGCTCTGTACTTTAGATACTACTGTGGTTCAGACTTTGAGGTGATCTAGAAATTTCCTTTGCATCGAGATAAGCACTGTAGAAAAGCAGATTCAGGGCAGAAAACTAAGTTGGGGGATGGGGGGCAGGGAAACCAAAACTTTCTTGTGCTAGGCTGAAAAATTGTCCCTTATGGTCCCAAGGCCTCATGCCTATAATCTTAGCACTTGGTTAGAAAGGCTGAAGGAACAAGCGTTCAGTCAGTCCGAAGCTATCCTGGGCTGCATCTCTAAGAAAATATTGCCATTTCTCTTTGGAATCAAGTATTTAGACATAGAAAAAGGACTGGCAACCTTCCTTCCCTACCATTTGGAACTGTTTCATGCTTAGTTCTCTGAAAGTCTACCTCTGCCTTTTAGCATTGCTTGGTCTGCCCATAATGCAGCCTTCCCATTAACCTCGAGCTGGCCCTAAGGGTGAACATGAGGAAAGCACACTGGATTCCAGGGAAAAGGGTACTCGAAATGTTTTCTTGATTCCCGGTTCACAATGCACATGCCCAAAGGGATGCTGTGGTTACCATGGTTACCACTCACCTCCGGTTCATGAACTTAAGTCACAAGAGGTTGACTTATTAAAACTTGGACACAGTGGCCCATGCCTGTAATGCTTGGTAGGCCAAGGCAGGAAGATTGTTAAAGTATCTGGTGAGCCTGGACTACAGGGAGAGACCCTATCTCAGAAGTAACTATAGGAATACATCAGTTTTGGAAACAGAAACCACTTTTAGAGGATTGCTCTAGGTAACATGACTCTCTTGGTTACACTCTAAAAGGGGGGCCAGTGAGGTTCGTCTGGCTTAGAAGACTTTGTCAAAGTGGGGCTGGGTGGCACACGCCTGCAATCCCAGGTACCAGGGAGGCTGACGTGGAGAGCCTGCCCACTGAAGACGACCTCAGACTACACAGTATCAAAAACGAGTGCAAACCAAAACCTCTAATAAAGGACTTCACACCATTAGATATTACAGTACATTTATTTTGTATGAATTATAATACATATTAACATTATTTACAAGGCTATTTTTATTTATAAATGATCTTATGAACAATAAGATACAAACCATTATCGCTTTATGTAAAAAACGGGTTTTGAGAAAAACATCGAAAGTGATTAATTTCTTTTCTGAAATTGGTTCTTACATTGCAGCAAACAACTCCATGACAGGGAAACTCGTACCCCTTCACTCCTCGGCTCAAAGGAAACACAAATATTCGATATTCAGTCTTTCAAAGCTCCTACCGCGTTCAACTTCTTTTTCTAGCAGGCAAATTCTCATCAGAACCACTGCCATCTCCGCTGTGTGGTAAATAAACCTGTTTCCTTCCTCAAAATCCTTCCCCAGTAGTAACTAACTTTTCCTATAAGGGAAAACACCATAGATTTTCATTTAGAAAATAACATTAAAAGTGGCATACGTTCCAGAGTACGTGTACCAAAGATACTTTTTAGGGACCCACAGAAGATATTTAACTCCACAAGCAATCACTTATTCACTGCACGTTAAGATGTTCTCCTTGGAGGATGCGGGCCACCTCCAGTGAACAAGGTATGGTGTTTTCCAGAACACTGCAGGAATGATGAGAGTGTTGATGAGCTGACAGCTACAGGAATCAGGAAAGCGAACACAAAAAGTCTCAAGGACAGAAGAACGGGACCCCACCCCTGGGAAGTGTCACATGACAAGGTGCAGAGCTGGGCCGAGTGACACGGGAAAGGCTGAGGCAGGTCAAACCGCTGGGCACGCCACTGAAGCTCACAGGAATAGGGATAAATCAGAATTCTGCTGTACACAGACTACACAGAGGAGGGGCTGAAATCCGGAAGGAAAAAACAAAGAGAACCAAAAGTGGTTGTCTTCCTAGATAAAGGCTTGAACCCAGGGCCTCCTACATAGCAGGCAAGTGTGCGTCACTGGGGCTCAGACAGGAAGCTTGTCGCACCCGTAAGGGATGTAACGGCAGAAGAATGAGGGCAGTAAGGAAGGACAGGAGAGACTCAGAGTCAGATCCCAGAGGTCCAGGTGGCCCCGAAGAAAACAGACTCGGACGGGGAGAAAGCTGGGCGCTAGTCTTGCCACGAATGTGGGCTTGCAGGATGGTGAGGAGAGGGTGGATCAGAAGGGCTCTGGAGACTACATCAGTGGTAGCTCCGTCTAGTACTGAGTTAGGCAGGGTGACACCCTGCAGGTGAGGCAGCAGGAGCCGTGGGAAAATCTCACTTGGGAAAAACAGTGAGATTCTTACTTGAGGGAAACACCTTGAAAATCCTGTCTTCAACATATTCCACTGAAGCTGCAAAGATCCGGGAGACATGCATAGGATAAATACTGTAAGGATCTCGGAATGCAGTGAGGTAGGACTGACTTCTGGAAATTCCAGCATTTCGACTACAATGAGTACAATGGAAGCGCATTTAAGGCACTCCCCATATGGTGATAATGACAATAGGTTCTCAGAAGGAGGCTTCTCCATCCCTCCATAGCCTACTATGGATCTGGCTAGCAAAAACATACTTCAACGGTTTTCCTCAGTGCCAGTCCACTGTGTTAAAAATCAAAAAGGGGTGTCTGACTTCGTTTAAAAAAAAAAAAAGTCAGTAAATACTCAAAGAATCTTACTGGAAAAAAAAAACAGGGCCCATCAGGGAAAACAGAACAGTCCCGGTTACATCAAAAATGGAAAGAGGTTCAGAAGCGTGGGATAAAGTAACAAACGTCTCTTTTCATTTTCTTAGGACTTTGGGATGGAGGTTGCTTTCTGTTTTAGCTGCTGCAGACAGAGGAAGAACACCGCTGGGGACACTGAGAATGTCCCCTCTCCTGCCAGCTTGTCTCCGTTACTTTCCAGCTTAGCGTAGGAGACACCTGAGCCCAGGTTTGGCACATGCATGTGTCATGAGCAGCACTCTGGGGATCCAGAATGGGGGTGTTCCCCACATCTAGACTAACCCAGTACCGTTCATCCGTAAGTGTTAGCAACGGAGCAAGCTCAGGGGTAGAGTGACTGCACAGAGACCCTGGGTTCAGAAGTAGTTTTAGAAGTAGTTTTGTAGCAAATTATAAATACATTCTTATCAAGATGAGCCAGGTTAAATACATGGCTGACAGTCTTTAGTAGGTTATACAGGGATCAGGGGACAGGGAACACAGTCTCACTCCACATTTAGAATGTCATAGGGGAGGGGTCACAATCTGATAGTTTCTATGCTGCCTTTTCCAAAGTTTTTCAGAAGAGTAAGCAAATATAATCACACATGGATTTCAACACCTGGGAGTTTCTTTGTGCGCTAACTTCTCTTTGTATATATTTGGAGTTTGAACAGTTTATTGATTCTGTCACGTTAGAAGACAGAATGACCTAGCTAATACTTCTTACACTTTTTTAAGGCTTACAAGAAAATTGAAGAGATTGAGAATTCAAAGACAAAAGATAGAAATACACAGTACAAGGAGCCCCGGTCTCCAAAAGGAGTGCACTGCAAACGTTCCGCAGGGGCTCTCGTGGAAAACAGTTAGGTGATCCGATTAAAACATGTTTTTGGAAAACTGGTTTGCTTCCTGTGGCAAGGAAGGTACCATGCAGACTTCTGTGAAACTGCACAGGGCTTCAAATGATGCCATAGCCAGAGACATCCAAGAAAAACTGGACCTGCTACCTCTGGGTCTCCTTTATCTGCAGCAGATGGCATCCAAAAGGCCTCGTGAGGGTGTTCAGGATAAAAAAAATAGTATTCAGAATAGAATTCTCTATTACTGACATCACACTAAAAACCATATATAACAAAGCAGGAAATCCTTGCAGCCTTTAATAGGACATTTTATGGATAACCTAGCCTTTTTAGCTGACAGTTTCAACTCGGTCAACAAAAGATTTAAGCACTGATGCAATTTTGAGCATAACTTCATCCTCCTGCCGCTCACCGACAACTTTCCGTGCAAGCGGGTTTGCATGTTCAACAGTGGGTACGCCAGAACGAAGAGCACGGACGAGCTATTGAGGGATGCTGACTGATGAGGTCCGTGCGGCGACGACTCACATCTAAACTCTCAGGATGCAGGAGCTGAGGCAGCGTGCTGAGCACCAGGCCAGCCAGGCTGCTCAGAAGGACCCTGTCTCAAAAGGGGCAGAGAGGGGCGGGGAGGGGGGAGGTGAGAGAGGGAAGAAGAGGGGGAGGAAGAGGAGGAAGAGGGGGAGGAGGGGGAGGAGGACGATGACAATACTTTAAATGTCAAGAGGAACAAAATCAAAGTAGCATAAAGTTTCCTTTAAAGAAAAATGAAAAAAAGAATAGTGGTTTCAGATCACTTGTAAAATACATGTTACAGAAAATGTGACATCCTTTTAGATAGAAAGACCTCCACTGACTTAGCCTCAAAACTCCTAAGAATGATTGAAGGTATTAGGTAACAGTGTCACCTGCCATATTGTTTTTTTAAACATTGATCGGCCGGGCGGTGGTGGCGCACGCCTTTAATCCCAGAGCTTGGGAGGCAGAGGCAGGCGGATTTGTTCGAGGCCAGCCTGGTCTACAGAGTGAGTTCCAGGACAGCCAGGGCTACACAGAGAAACCCTGTCTCGAAAAACAACAAAACAAAACAAGAAAACCCAAAAAACCATTGATGGCTGAGCTTGGTGGCACACACATGGCATCCTAGCAGTCGAGAAGCCGCGAGTAACAGGCCACATGGGTTATGCAGGTTCCAGGCCAGCCTGGGTTCCATCCAGAGCGAGCGTCTGTCTCAGGAAACGAAGAGAAAAATCACATGGGCGCTGATCTGGCAGTATGAAACAGAGCCTGGCGGGGCGGTCCAGGCCTGTGGCTCCAGCTGCTGAGAGGTGAGGCAGGAAGTCTGCAGCTCAAGGTCTGCCTAAGCTACAGTCAGTTCGAGGCCAGCCTGGCAACCGGCAAGATCCTACGGGTGTGAGAGCTTGGGGGGCTGTGGACAGTTATCAGTACTGACTCTGATTTCATTTCACAGTTTCTGAGGTAGAAGCTGGCCATGTGCATCTCGACTGCAATATAAAAAGTTCTACCTAAGTTTAGTGACTCAAAAATACTCATTTTCATCAGCAATTTTAAAATTGTACTTTCTAAACCAGACATTGTATGGACATTTATGTGTGCGTTACTCGCAAAGATTTACCAACAGTCAAAGTGTCATGATGTAAGGCAGAGACGACAGTGTGGACGGCACATCATCAACAGTTTACAGAATGCAGCATTACGGTAAGTTCCCAGTCTCTAAACAGGACTTTAGAATTCAGTGTGAGTCTCAGAAACAATTCTGACCAGCAAGTAAACATCAACATTTTAATAAATAACATACATGAAAAACATTTTTTAGGAACTGTATATACCTAACAAAACAATCTAGCTCGTAACGACTGTGGGCGGATTTCTCTTGGCAGTGTTCGTTTTTTGCACGGTTTCTGAGTAGCTTCGATTCCGTTCTGCTGAACCTCCACCTTGTTGGAACCTCAGAGGCAATGCAGCTGCTGCTGCTACAACACCGTGCCCTCCTGAAAGGCATCTATCCACCTGGTGATGAGAGACATCGGTTAGGCCTGAGGATCCCGCCCCGTGGCACTGGGTGTGGCACCGGGTGTGGCACCAGGTGTGGCACTGGGTGTGGCACTGGGTGTGGCACCGGTTGTGGCACTGGGTGTGGAACTAAGCTACACCACTCTGGAGTTCTTACGCACAGCTATCCTTTAATTGGTCATCTGAGCCAACGTTTTGCCTGGAGAGTGCATTCTTTGTGGCATTACTATCTCACGTGTGAATGTTCTAACATGTCCTAGAATGGATGAGGAGGTACAGCAGGTAAAGGTGCCTGCCACCAAGCTTGACAACCTGAGTTTAGTCTCTGGGACCTACCTGGTGGGAGGTGGAAACTTGCTCCTGCAGACCATCCTCTTACCCCACACTGACGCCATGTCAAGCACTTGTGTGTGTGTATGTGTGAGTGTGTGTATATATATATATATATGAGTGTGTGTATGTATATATGTATGTGTGTGTATATGTGTTTGAGTGTGTATATGTGTGTGCATGTATGTGTGTATATGGGTGTTGTGTGTATATGTATGTGTATGTGAGTATGTGTGTGTATGTATATGTGCGAGTATGTGTGTGACTGAGTGTGTATGAGTGTGTGTGTGTGTGTGTGTGTGTGCATTTACTTGGCTATGGAAGAGGTATGTTGACAAAGGCCCTTATTACAACGTCTTTCCTCTCTCAAGTGTCGTGACTAAGTTTTGGAAACTAGCTACAGTCTTGGTTTTCCTCTTAACCACACCGACCAAAATTCTCTTGTATGTGCCTTTAACCAAACTTGTTCCATATTTCTCAATGAAAGGGCACTAATCTGGCACTGAGTTTATTCTAAGATCAAAAATGTACATACAATAGAAAAGCTTTCCAAAATTTCATGGAAGTCATGGGAAATCCTTCAGTCTCGAAGCCTCGTCTGGCAGCATACAGCTGTAGTTACTGAGAAGACCCTTGGGCTGTGCCCATTTGCTCCTTGGACCCCCTGGACACATTCCACCCACATTTACTAATAAATGACTTTTTGCAATAACAGATTACAGGAGAATGACAGGAGTGAGTTATGAGCATCTGAAATCACTAAACCTAAGAGTAGATCCTAACACATCCAGCTCAAATGTCACGAACAGGATTTCCAAAATGACACATTTTAGGTGCAAACAGCTTATGTTATACTGCAAAACAATGCTTTTAAGAAATCCCACCGGGGCTGGAGAGATGACGCAGCCCTTGTGAGCACCAACTGCTCTAAAGGAGCCAGGTTCAATCGCCAGCATCCATCCGGTGGCTCTCAGCCAGAGGATCTGATCAAGAGGTGGAGGATCCTTCTGACCTCCACCAAGCACACATGTGGTGCACAGACACACACACACAGCTAGACATTGCCGTTTACCCTAAGACAGCTGGAGGCAGGGGGATTGTTCAGAGTGTAGCCCTGTGCCTGGTGGGTACTCAGGAACATGTGCAACTCTAGCTCATCAGCTCTTAACCACCTACAAGCCTGCCTCCACGCTGATCCTTGCATCCCCAGCACTTAACTCCTACAGCTGGGAAAACACGAACAACCCTTGCTGAAAACGGCAGCGCGCTTTGTGCGGCCGACTAAGTCAAATGGGAGGGAAACTGAGCTCTCGGGCAGAGGGAGCCTTCCCATCATAGACACACAGCTGGAGGTGGTCCTAAGAACTCAAATCAAGACCGTTGCTGGCATTCTGAAGAGACTTTCAGCCTTAACCATCGAAAATACTGTTTCCTTCTACTGGAAACAGCCTGTGAGTCTCTCAATGTGTCTGACTTTCCCTGCAGAGTAGTAAGCTAGCCAGCAGCTGCTTTAAGTCCTGCCGGTCCACAGACAACTAGATGGGGGAAGTCTGGCCTCTCTGAAGAAGAGGGTTTGTGCCTGCATGCCCACCTCCCTCGGCAGAGCTCCAAGTGCTTCCTCCAGGGTCATGTGCTGACAAACAGTTGACAAACAACACCTAGACAGGAGCACCATCTTCTGTTTTAAAATTATCTGAATAACAGGTTAAATCCTTCCAATTTGGATCTCTGATTTAAATTCTGGGCTGTTCTCTATGGGTTTAAAATGCCCTTTAAAAGAACAGCTTTGAAAGCTCCTGTAGAAAAGGGAAATCTGCATTACTTACCTCTGAGTGGAGTGGGCATCATCTGCCTTAAATATATAAAACACCATGCCTTTGTGCAGTAGCTGAAACATTTTAGACTCCGAATTCTCGTCTTTGACTTGAGTGACGGTAAATCCTAATAAAGGCTGACTTTCCAAAGCTGCCACATCCTAATTTAAAAACAGACAAAAGGAAGACAGGCTTTTAGACTGAGCTATCAAGCAGGTTTGCGAGGTCTTGGATTTGTAGAGCTCAGTTTCATACACGACACAGCACTTCTAACCTTATTTTGTGCTTAGTGAGCAGTGAGCCACCGACTCGCCACCTGCCAGCTCTGAACCCGCTCAGAGCCACTGAATTATGGTTCCCACTGCGGCCAAGGGGAGCAGGTGACGGCCGCTCACTTTATGGAGGGAGACACACACCACAGAGCGGTACGAGACTCTCACCTAGAGCCCACCCCGGAACTCCGGGGCTCTTGCTGGCTGAGACAGGGCCTCGCCTTATAGCCTAAGCAGCCCCGGAACTCACAGTAATTCCCCTGCCTGGATTCTCCAGGCATGTGCCACCATGTCTGCTCTTCCCTCCCTTCTTTTTAGCGTCTCATGTGACTCGAGGTAGCCCCAAACTCCTCATGTAACTGAGGCTGACCCTGGACTCCTGCTTCTCCCTTCCAGACTGCCGCCGTGTTACCATACCTCGCTGCCCTGGAGGTTTGCACAGGCTGCTGGGACACAGATCGCATGGACAGCCAAGGACGGCTCATGACAAAGTGTATCTTACTTGTGCCGATGCCCAATCAGCCAAGCTGGGACATTCAGGCAGGGCTGGAAGAAGGGCAACCTCTGTCCTGTGTGAAACAGTCCCACCGCAAAAAAAGCACTGGCTACCTGTAACCCCAGCACTCTGGGAGGCAGAGGCAGGTGGATTTCTGAGTTCGAGGCCAGCCTGGTCTACACAGTGTGTTCCAGGACAGCCAGGGCTACACGGAGAAACCCTGAAAAAACCAAATCCAAAAAACCAAAAAACCAAAAAAAAAAAAAAAAAAAAAAAAAAAAAAAAGCACTGGCTAGTACTGGGAAACTCCTAGCATTCGATTTGAACTCATGGGGAAAAAAGAATAATATTGTTCACATTAAAAGTACTAGTAACAGGGCCGGGCGGTGGTGGCGCACGTCTTTAATCCCAGCACTTGGGAGGCAGAGGCAGGTGGATTTCTGAGTTCGAGGCCAGCCTGGTCTACAGAGTGAGTTCCAGGACAGCCAGGGCTAT
>BDUI01000007.1:1696455-1712287 GCA_002335545.1 Apodemus speciosus
CATGGTGGCTCACACTTGTAACCCCAGCACTGGAGAAAATGAGGCAGGAGGATGACTATGAGTCTGAGGACAACGTAGGCTAAATGGTAGGTTAGGAACCAACCTGGGCTCTAAGATGAGTCACTGTCTCAAAAAACCCAAAGAACAATAAAATAATAACTCAATCTCCCGGCAGCTAAAACGGCGCTTGCTGGGCATGCCCAGGGCCCCACGGGTATCCTCGGTTCTACATAAAACAAACCCACAACACTAAAACCAGACGCCAAAGTCCCTCTTACCTCGCTTGCAGCGTATGTATAGAGGACTTTGTTTTTGATGACAAACCATAAGTGTTTCCATGGCTTTTTACTGCCCTTGGATCTGTAGAGGTAGCCGCTCATAGAGGAGTCCTCTGTGTTTGCCGACACCTAGGAAAGCAAGTCCTACATGAAGTTCAGTGGTTCGCAGAACAACAAATACCACAATAAAAAGCAGAGTTACTTGCAACCACAAGCTATTGAAAGCCACAACCATGACATGTCAGAATAACACTGGGTTTTCTCTGGATTTGAGGGGGTGCAGTAAGGAAGTCTGCCAGCACGGCCGCTCGGCGAGCTGGCTAAGGTTTTTACTGTAGAAATGAGAGAGAAGCCAGAGGCAACCAGAGTCCAGAGCAGAGACAGAAGGAAGGAGACTGCGACGCTGGGGAGCCTGGAGACCAGCATGAACTCTGACCGGCCGTCAAGCACCCCAAACTCTCTGCAGCCATCTTGTCAATGACTCGGGTCATAAAATGAAGAAAAATCGCAAAGCACCTGCCATATCTACCTGAGATAAAATTGATGTCCTAACGGGGCTGGGAAACGACACCATTCTTTATGAACTGCAGTCCTGTCGGGTTTAATGGAGTCACTTACTTCTTTGAGAGCAGCGGGGATTTTCTTCTGCTTCCTCCCCGATGGGATGCTATGTAAGACCGAAGACAAGGCACTTGAAGGAGACTTGTGATTTCCAGGGGACCCAATCCTCGGGGACAGCTGGTGATCTGTAACAGAGCAAGTATGCTCATGTGGCGAGCAGGGGAAGCACTGAGAATCACTCTAAAATCAGCACACGGCGGCGCACACAATGCCCACGAAAGGGCTCTCAGGAGACGAAGGCGGCGGCGAGGGCTGAGTGGGGCTCAACTGATTATACACAGACGCCTTGAATCCATTCCCGTGTCCTTCCAAGGTTGAGACAGTCAGTCACACTGCTCAGTGACAGAGTACCTGTTCTGTGTACACAATGCCCTATGTTCAGTCCTCAGTACCAAAAAGTAAAGTAGCAACTCCTCGTGAGGGGCACGGACCCCTTGGGAGATGGAGGCAGGAGGATTAGGAGGTCAAGGTCCACCCTTGCTTACCCTAGCAAGTTCACCCTCAACCCGAGTTACACTCGAGTCCATCTCAATAAACCATAAGCCAATCAATCAATTAACTCTGAAACATACAAGGACACTGTCAATCTTACAAAGGTCCCCACTGACTTCGAGGTCGATGTAGACAATGGCAGACGTGTATGAACCAGAACATCTGCTTGTTGAAACATGAAGCTAAGAGTAGTATCGGGGTAGCAGTGGCTCTAAGAGATCTGGAACGGCTTAGGCCAGGGAAGGTGTGAACAGACTGGTCTGTGGGCATCTACCTGCTCCAGCCTCGGAGTGCTGGATCCCACGGAATCTCTTCTCTAGGAAAGCCCGTCTCTCTTCATATATTGATGGGGGGATAAAATTGCAAAAGAGAGCCAGTTGCTCAAGGAGGAGCTTGTGGCTGCTCTTGAAGATGTTAAAAAACAAGGTAGGTCAATATGTGAAGAGAGGCAGGTTTTCCTAGAGAAGAGATTCAGTACAATTTTTAATTCACATTTATTTATATGTGTATGCGTGTCTGTGTTTCTATCTATGGGTGCCACAGCGTGGCATGCGGAAGTCGGAGGACAACTGGGACCCACACTCTCTGGCTCTAAATCAGTCATCTTTGTTTCACAGCTTTGCTTTACGTGGTGCTAAGGATAAAACCTAGAGCTGTGCTCACACAAGGCAGGAGCTTTCTACCACACCGCAATCCTCCCAGACTGAGTTTAGAAGAGCAGGCAGTAGACAGGAAGAGGAATGTGCTACGTGGTATGATTACAGTATCACCCATATTATGGTTGACAC
Source organism: Apodemus speciosus (assembly GCA_002335545.1). NCBI lineage: Eukaryota > Metazoa > Chordata > Mammalia > Rodentia > Muridae > Apodemus > Apodemus speciosus. The sequence continues at coordinate 1,698,635 of BDUI01000007.1, forward strand.
AAAGAGAACAAGCCAAGTGGGACTTTTTTGAGATGGTCTTGACAAGATCTAGTGACCAAGCAGAGCTGGGTGGTGAGAGAGTTATGTTTTCACTTCACATTGGTTTACCGAGAAAACAAAGAATAGAATGGCCGACAAAGAATACATGGGCGTGTCTTCTACCATATACAAATCATAACTATTGATCGGTAAAACCTCGGATTCTAAAATAGCATGGCATCTAGTCTGAGTCACATAGACAGTCCTTTCCTAATAAGCTGTGTTTTAGGGATATTCAGGATAATGCTTTTAGAATTTAGATTCTATAGGTTTCAGACACTTAAAATATAGACTTGGGCAGGCCTCTTAGCTGAGTTTACTTTGCTTTGTGGGCAAACAATGCTTGCAGATACTGAATGGACAGATACGAAAACACCCGCAGGAGTGGTGGTACTACTTGGAAGGCTGCGAGTTCCAGGCTAATATGGGTTACACAAAGAAATCATCTCAATCAGTAAATCAATAAAAAACCCAATCATCCAGTGAGCTAGAACTCACTAGCCAAGTGCCAGCCAGTGAGTCTCCGCTCCACATTACTTTGCAGACAGAAGCATCTGGGGACCGGGAATGCGGCTCTGCGGGGTACCACTTGCCTCTTACAGCCAAAGCTTTGGGTTTGGTCCCTTGTACTTCCACTGGGTGGGGGAAAGAGAGAAAGGAAAAACCATCTCAGAAACGAAAAAACGAGGACTAGAGAGATGGCCCAGTGGTTAAAATCACCTGCTGCTCTTGCACAGGACCCGGGTTCGACTCCCAGCACCCACATGTTGGCTCACAACCATTCCTAACTCCAGCTCCAGGGGATCCAACACCCTCTTCTGACTCTGAAGGTGTCGCACGTGCATGTGGTCACTATATATGGTAGACTAAGACACTCGTTCAGGCAAACACTCATGCACATGAAAATAAACGAATCTAAAAGAACATAAATGAAACATTATTTAGTAATGAACCTTCAACATAGCTCACAAGTTAAACTTAACTTCTGTGTTAAGCATTTCATTCCATAATAATAATTCAATAATTACTTTTCTTTCTTTTTTTTTAATAATTAGTTTTCTTAGTAGAACCATTTCACATTGCTTAAAAAAAAAAAAAGCTCAGTCCAATTTCTCTTGGAATTACCATAAAACTCAAGTCAGGGCATAATCGGCATTAAGACAAGCCCACACACACACTGGCATGCCAAACGCGGTTCTTTTGGAAGGCAGAAAGCGTCTGAGCAACGGCACCATTTGGTGACACGTTTACTCTTGTGTTACCTAGTTTCTGTAGCTCTTGGAAGCAGTGCTCGCACACCCTCGCCGGCTGCCCTTTCAGGTAATCCAAGCCACACTTGTGTGATGAGCAAGCTTGGCACACAATCTGAAAACACATTGAAATTATTTCATTCAGAAAAAATTGTGATTACAAGCTATAAAAAACGAAGAGGCTGCAGTATATAGCACTGTCCTTTTTCAAAACAGTGTGACAATGACTAAATCTCACTTCTCTGGTGGCATTCTGGCACGCAGTAAGCAAGCTTACAGACCACACTTGCGAGGCTGCACACAAGCCCTGGGGGCTTGCTTCCTAAATAAAGTGCTAACAGAAGCCTTTAGGATACTGCCTAGTGGGAGGAACTTCCGTCAGTCTTGCTGACCCGCCGGGATCCTAAGCATCATCCCTTAGCATCCCTAAGCACTGTCGCCATAGCAACAACTACTTCCCTACAACAATACCAGTCATGATGTCTGCTGAAGACATCATAAAAGCTTACACTTCGATATGGGTCGGAAATCTCTTCTAAGGACCCATGGCTCCTACTTGGGAGGTGGCAGAAACTTTAAAAGGATCTTCAAAGGGGATGCTGGGGTCATTCCTTCCACTTTTTTCATTCTTAACTAGCAAGTTAGTGGCTTGCCCACCACACGCTCTCACCACGACATGCTGCCCTAACCCCAACACGACAGGCCAGTTGTCTTGATCTCGGTCCCAGAGTACAAGCCAAAGTAAATCCTTTCTCTTTATAAGTCCATTTGCTGGGGCAGGTGTGAGGGCGCACACCTTTGACCCAGCAGCAAGGAGGAAGAGGCGGATGGAGCTCTGTGAGTTCAAGGCCAGTCAAAGCTACGGAGAGACCTACCTACTGATCTTGTCTACATCAAGATGGCTAAACTGTAGTGTAAATATGAGTCTAAAGAATTGGGATTTTGTTGGTATTTTAAGACAAAAAGGTTGGCCTTGAACTCTTTGAGACCCTCCCGCTTTAGCTATCTGAGGACTGTGATTAGAGGCCGGTGCCATGGTGCCTGGCTGAGTTTCCATCTTTGAATGTACGTTCTCTATGACTGCACTGTCCTTCCTCACTGTGCACAGCCCACAGACATCACGACAGGGACAGATGCTGTCCCTCTGACCTTCCCACAGGCCCTGCAGTGGTGTCTTCTCCAGGTCAGGGTGAATTCACTTGTGCAAATCATACACATGGTGGCTCTGGTGTCAGGGATCCAGATGGGAGCCTTCGCCCCGAGAGGGCTAACGTCTTCTTTCCCTTCTGAGTCCTGTGGAAGCAGAATGACTCTGATTACCTTGTGCACACAGTCTGTGATAGAACTACATCTTTTCAGCAGACTTCTCTGTTGCCGATGGTATCAGTAAGGGAGCGGGAGGACGTGTGGACTAGCATATTTCTTGAGAGCTCAGTACATTAACATCAGATACACTTAAAAATCCTCTGCTGCGAAATTATCTGTGAAAGATGCTCGTGGTCCCGGGATGCTGAGCGTCCCCCTGACCCCAACATGTTCCCAGGGAAACTAGGAGGACACAGCCTGCCTCCCCCAATCCATCTCTGAAAAACAGGTTCCTTTCCTAAACCTCTGTGCCGTTAAATAAAACGCATGAAACTGAAAGCAAGAGCAGGAAGAGAGAAGACAACAATACCTCATCAAGACTCCTGCTGGGGCAGAAGGTGATTCTTTTCTTGGCATATTCTTCTATTGAGCTGGATATGGCCTCTAGCCAGTCATCTCTTTCTGCAGCAGAACTGGTCGGGGCAAAAGGTTCCATCAAGCAGATATCATCACTGTGCCCTTTATCTTTTGTTCTTCTCCCCTGACAACTAATATCACCCTCCTATCAGACCCAAAGGGCACTCCATCTTTCCCYCTAAAAGGGCAGACCCACTGATCTGTCCAAAATGAGTCTATGCCCAGCTCAACCCGGATTATAGGAGGCTGGCACTTAGATAAAAGCCAGCATTCCTCAGGAACTCGCAAAACTGGTTCCTGTCTGCCAACAGGAATCATTTTCTTTACCTCCGGCAGAAGGAGGTACCCGTGGCTCCGTCTCAAGCCCACATTGGCCTGCAGACTCCTGCATCACAGCAACCTGTGATACATTTCCAAGTCCACGCTGGCATGCTGGCYGGTGTACCTCCTCAGGCGCCCTCCCTCCCTGACCCCCATTTGTTCTCTGTATAATGGCTAGCTTCCCACCCCCTCTATTCTCATTCTGCTCCTCTCCCACATGAGCTCTCTCATTTTTCAACTCTCTCTCCATTTTGTTTCTCGCCTCCCCTTGCTTACCCTGGCCACGCCCAGTGACTGGCCATGTTCAGTCTGCTTCTTTCCCTGCTCTGGATCAATGCCTCTGGCTGGTCCTTGCGCCCCCTCCCCCTCTCCCTTCCTAAGTCGTGGGTACTGATGATCATGTAGGCAGTTTCGTTACTGAGTGCCCTCACACATATCTGGGGCCGAAACCCTCGCAGCCATCCCTGAGGTATGGACCACGCTGGCTCCCACCTCCCACCGTACTCCACGGCAAATTTTAAGAGTTTCTTCAGCTGCTTCTCTAGCTGCCCTGCTTCTCCTCTAGCTGCTCTGCTTCTCTCTTCTTGCCTACTCAATAAATGCCCCCTGCCCTCTGTAGCAAGTCTCTCTGCTCCTGAAGCCCCCTATGCCCTCTGGGTGCCCACCACCTCTTACTGCTCACTGGGGTCTGCAAAATGCTCCTCCACTGTGGCTCAGGGTGCCTTCCCACTGAGGCGCCCGCCCCAGTCCCCAGCCCTCTATCGGAATCCTCTCTCTGGAAAGGAGTCTTGTCTATGATCCCGGCTCCTTCCCGCCAGTCTCCAGGATCACTCCTGGAGATTGAGTCATCTGCCTTCCTGATCTCTTTCCTCCTTGGACTTAAAGATTTCATTAAAGCTCTGTCTTACGGTGAATAGCTTGGCCTCAGTACAGCTCAAAGGCCAAAAACTGGTACGCTCAATTTCCAAATTCAGATTTTTAACGATTTTTGCCACTGCACGAGTTCGTCTCACACACACACACACACACACACACACACACACACACACACACACACACACATATGCACACACACTCCCTCAAATCTCTTATCTTTAAATTTTCTCTGCTTTCCACTCTTAAGAATTTCTTATTTCTAAGGCGTCTATGCTCTCTGCTCCACCCCCCAAAATCTCTTAAGATCGTGTAAACATTCTATATATCAAGATTTGTTAAATTTATTGGGTGTGGTTCAAAAAAATCTGTAAAAACTGTAACAAAGTTAGCTTAAAACTTGTAACAAAAAAGGTTGGTGGTTAGAATATATATATTTATATACATTTACATATTATATATAAATATAAATTTTACATAAATACATATAAATAAAAAACATTAAAAATATTTTAACTATCAACCCTTTTTGTTGAAGATTACCTACACACACACACACACACACACACACACACACACACAGAGGTAATCTTAATTGCTATAACATGACTGTAATGGGTTCAACTCTTGTTTTAAAACTACATCTGGCATGCCTGTAATCCCAGCACTTGGGAGGCAGAGGCAGGCGGATTTCTGAGTTCGAGGCCAGCCTGGTCTACAGAGTGAGTTCCAGGACAGCCAGGGCTACACAGAGAAACCCTGTCTCGAAAAACCAAAAAAAAAAAAAAAAACCAAAAAAAAAAACAAAAAAAAAACTACATCTGCCTACAGCATATTGTGTAAGTAACTTGTTTATGAAAGATGGGACTTATTAACAACAAATGTCTGGTGACTGAGGCTGATAAACACCTACAGTCTACTCAGGCCAGCAGCAGCTAACTCAAGCACACATATCTATTCGCTTTGTCTTTGCTGACTCTGTTGAGTTTTAGCTATCTGAGGTAAGCCGAGTCGTGCAAAGGGTGGTGATATTATGTAAATCACACTGTGAAGGGGTCAGGAAGATGGGAGAGAGTGAGGTGACAGGAACCTGTTTTTAGCACCACAGACCATAGCTGACATAAACAAAGGAAACTGCCTGCCTTGTGAGGGCTCCTGACTGCAGAGCACCCAAGCTGTGCCCCTAATCCTCTGTCACCAAGCACTGTCCTTAACCCACCCAATGTGAATAGGTCGAGAAGAGACCTGCCTAGAACAGGTCATTCTGGTTCTGCATCTTTCAATCGTGCCTCTCCACAAGACTCAGGCTGATTCCCATTCATTATTGGTATAGAGACAGTTATGAAGTCATTTAAAATTTGTTTTGCATATTCCAAATGTCCTGGCACACTTTGGTAAATGTAAATATGTAAATCTGCATATATACTGGAGAGGAAAGGAGAAGAAAAGAGACTTTGATGGTCAATAAATCCACCACATGGGAGGATAACTATGTAAAGAAATCTCTGTATTTCTTGAGTCGTAATATTAAAGTATACAAAATGACCTGACAAATACAGCTGGATTTGAAATACTTTAGAAAGCTGTAAAACAAGAAAGTCAGTGGTGCTCTTGGTTTTTGTAGCTTATAGCATTATTGTGCTATTCACTCCAATTTTATAAATGGTTCTATCATAAGAACCAGATAAAAACAAACAAAACTGCACTGTGAATGGGAGACACGGGCACAGAGTACTGTGTTTTGGGTTGTTTTTGTCTTCCTCTCCCTTTGCAGGGCTAAAGATCTGTCCTAGGGCCTCAGGCGTCCTAGACCAAGCACTCTCTCTACCACTGATCTGTCACAGCCCTAGCTGCTTCATCACTGTAGAAGATCCTACAACAAGGGCCTCTCCCATAAAAATATACTTCCCCAATAAGTGCCAGTTAATGATATTTATTCATATTGGTTGAAAAATTTACAAACGGTATTTAAAAATTAACATATTTCCCAATTTTTCATGATATACAAAGAACAAGAAAAGAAATAACACCTTTCTTTCTAAACCAGATTTAGATTTCTAAAATCTGCCTGTTACTTCTCCTGGTCTAACATTATTGCCAAAGATAAGGCTGCCAAGCTCAGCCAACAGCACTAAATGTTTCACAAATGTCATCATTTCTCATCATTAGAGCCCCTGGGGTACTCATAGCTGTATTCTTACTTCTACCTGTCACATTACGAGATATCGTCACCATGTACAGATAAGGAACTGGGGAGCAGTAGTGTTAGACACTGGCTTTGCAGACGGCAGGTCATGAGCTGATGTGCGGCCCAGGCGCAGTAAAGGGCTGGACCTTCACTACCAAGTCGGCACCATCTGCTGCGTGCTCTCTGAAGAGCACAGGAGCAGACTCCCGGACTCGCAGGCCGACATTCATGAATCATTACCAGCTCTCTTTCCGCCGCCAGCTCTTTGCTCGGAGTAACTGAGAACAGAGAGGCAGATGGCTAATTTGAGCATTGCTGTTGGGTTTGTTTGGAGCCCCGGGAGCATGTGGAATGGGATTTGACTGTGCAAATCATGTCACATATGCTGTTCTTTTGTTTAATCATTCCTGGCGCTCTCTTGTGCGGCCGTCTGCCAAGATGATGTTTACCAGCGCTTGATAACACATTTCTTACAGACCACACACAGTTGCCTGAAGCAGCCACTGCTGACATCCTAAGGCCTTTTGTAGCATGATTAGTAAAAGAATCCACATCTTCCTTAGACTGGCAAACAGCTGAGTACTTTGTTTTTGTAGTATATTTTATATAATAGACTTTGTATTGTATTGCATCTATAGAATGTAAATTTTTGCCAAGCAAAATTATTTTTTTCTTTATTGCAATGAGTTACAGAATGAGAGAGAGAGAGAGAGAGAGAGAGAGACAGAGACAGAGACAGAGACAGAGACAGAGACAGAGACACAGAGACAGAGAGAGCTGTCTAATCAAAGGGACCTCTGGTACATCAGACCTTGTCACACCAATGTTTGTGCTGACCGTAGGGTGCGACGCTGATGTTTGAAGGCAACAATATTGTGACTCTCCGAATTACATTTGCTGGTGACTGTAATAGGTTAGGGACTAAGGTGTGAACCATACGCACGAATCTGTTTCAGCGAAGGGCTCGCACCTCAGGGTGGTGAGAAAGTAATCAGCATACGATGCCTACATAGAAGGGGGCACAATCTCAGCGAGCTATACTTGCAAAATGTCATTTCTTTCTGTTCGGTTGGTTTTGTTTTTTCTGTTTTTTTTTTTTTTTTTCCAGACAGGGTTTCGCTGTGTAGCCCCGGATGTCCTGGAACTCACTATATAGACCAGGGTAACTGTTGGGGCTAAAGCCATGTGTCACCACTGTCCAACCAAAATGTCATTCCAACAGATGTGTGTGTACATGTACACGACTATGTGATGACCACACATACACACCCTCACATACACTCCCACATGCACACACACACACACACACACACACACACACACTTACCTCGCTGAGAGGATGAAAGAACGCTCCACACTTTCGATCTTTAACTCATTCTGATACGCTTCCTGGGTAGGTTTTCTGACCTGGAAGAAGGTACAAATCTCTGACAAACTTAGCATGCCGAAACTCCGCCAAGTGCACAGTAGCAGGGTCTGCTCAGAGCCCTGGATACTGACATGCACAGCCAATCTCATTTAGCTTTATCTACAACCAGCTCTGCCATCGCCTCTACGCTGCAGACAAACTGAAACGCCACGTGCAGCTGCTTCCCCATCTCCAAGCCTCAGGTCAGGACACCCCCTCTGCCAGATCTCTTTTCCCGGTCCCAGCACGCCGGTCTGGAATTCATACCGTAATGTTCAGATTCTCTCCCCAGTGCTGGATTTGCTTTCTGATTTATTTCGGGAAGGGTCTCACTATGGAGCACCTGCCATTTCTCAGGCGTCTGTACGCCAATCCCTTCTCCACATCGATTAAACACGCACACACGCTCTTCTTGGCTCTGGAGGCTCACACCAGTCATCTCCGCATTCAAGAAGACAAAAGATCGTCTTGATTGCTACGTTGACCTGTGCTACAGAGTAGACTCGACCTCACAACACCATAGAAGGCTTGGTATGGTCGCTCACATCTGTGATTCCAGAACTTGGAAGGTCTCACAGCAGTGGGATAAGGAGTTCAACCCAGTCTACATCAGCCAGGCAGGAAAATAAATAAAAGCACAGTCCCATACCGCACCCTTTAAAAACACTCCTGTGCTGGTGTGAATGAAAATGGCTCCCACAGACTCACAAGGACTGGCATTACTGGAGGTGTGGCCTTGTGGGAGGAAGTGTGTCACTGGGGTGGGGGCTTTGAGGTCTCCGAAGTGTGAGCCAGACCCAGTGTCTCTCTCTCTTCCTGCAGCCTGCTGACCCAGATGGAGAACTCTCTTCTACTCTCCAGCACCATCTCTGCCTGTGTGCGGCCATGCTTCCTGCCACGCTGACAACAGACTGAACCTCTGAACTGTGAGACAGCCCCTTAGTTTCCTTTTGTAAGAGTTACAGTGGTCATGGTGTCTCTTCACAGCAATAGAAAGCCTAAGACAATCCTCTCTCTAAAGAAACATGTATATTTATATTTGAGATGTTAGTCCTACTATGCTGCCTCAGGCAGTCTTGAGCTCCTGAACTCAAATTATCCTCCTGTCTCATCCTTCTGTGTACTGGGGATTAAAGGCATATGCCACCAACCTGTCTTTGGCTACCTACCTACCTACCTACCTACCTACCTACCTACCTACCTACCTACCTATTTATTTGTTACATTTAGGCTTGCCTAGAACTCACAATGTAGCCAAGAAAGCCCTGATCCTCTGGCCTCCTCCTTGTGGATGAGATTCAAAGTGCATGCTCGCCGGGCGGTGGTGGCGCACACCTTTAATCTCAGCACTTGGGAGGCAGAGGCAGGCGGGTTTCTGAGTTCGAGGCCAGCCTGGTCTACAGAGTGAGTTCAGGACAGCCAGGGCTACACAGAGAAACCCTGTCTCGAAAAGAAAAAAAAAAAGTGCACGCTGCCACAGTAGCCCTGAACGCCCACAACTGTTCACTGTGCCTTTACAGTGATTGCTATGACTGCGCATTTATCATGTTTACATTTCTGCAAAGTCTTGGGGCATGGGGAGGTTTGGGATGAGGCAGAGACAAAAATGAATCACCCTTATAATTCATCCACATATTTTGTTAATCAAACTGGTTATTATTTTTGCTTATAATAATTCTCATAACTATAATCTCATAATTATAAAATAACTCTTCCTTGGATGAATTAACACAGGAGTAAGCCCTTGACAGAAATGAGCAGACGCATGATCAGAGCAAACAGAAAGGGAAAGGTGAGGGCACAAGGAGACGGCCGTCCCAGGGGCTCGTTTCTACGTGGGTTTGGGTAAATGGAAGCGTAAGCTGCGCACGGACCTTCATTCCAGCCAGGGAGAGCATGCTGTTCAGTTTGTACATCCCGGACTGCATGGGTGTAGTGTACAGCAGGGCATCGTTAAACTGGAAGGAGAAACAGCACAAGACCATGTACAGAACCAACCCCAGCAGCGAAGATTCTAGTTACACGCAATCAAGGTCACCCGGCAGGCACTTTCCCCTGTCTACCTCCTGAATCTCATGTCTAGTCGTCCTGGCCCCCAGAGTTTAGTTTCCGTGTAGTGGGAGTTTTGCCAACTGGATGTGTTTAGGTTGGAGCCGGCTTCCTTGGTGATGACCAAATGACCTTCCTACTGCTGTGCTGCACCTCCCAGTTCTATTACGGATTTAATGTTTTATGGCTTCTAAACCACACCGAGGAGTTACAATCTGCCTGAATAAACAACTCACTAAAACACTCCTTCCAAATTTAAGACAAAATAAACTAAGTTCTAAGAGGGAAAAATTGTCTGATCAAGTATCATAGCAGATCTCATCAAGTCCTATGCTTGAGACAAGCAAGATGGCTGCCCCCAAATCCCGCCAAGCTGCTATGTGAGTGCACTATGCGCATGTGTTCTATACATGCCTTCCCCTACGCAACGGCCTAGACCTGTCAACCCCCACACAGCCTCTTACCAGGAAAAACATCCGGGGCTGCATGACTTTCCGAGACAGCTTCATGAGGGTGCCTTCTTTAAGAAAAACCTAGTTCACATGAGCAAACGCTCGGTTAGTCGTACCATCACCACAGAACGACAACATACACAGGATTTCTGTCCAACCGGCTTCTCCTTGAACTGTTTTTGTGGGAGGCGTGGAGACACTTTGTGACTTTTAAGGTCATGGTCTCTTTTTAAGCCCGAATACCAATTTAGAAACGGGACTTAAAAAAAGGCGGGGAGAGGTCAGAGAGATAAGATTACTAGCTGCTATTGCAGAGGATAGCTCTCAACTGCCTGTAACTCTAGTTCCAGGAGATCTGACGCTCTCTTCTGGCCTCTGAGGGTACTGCAGGCATGCGGTGTACATTATACACATGCAGGCAAAACACTCACATGCATAAATATAAATCAACAAATATCTTTATGAGAAAAAGAGGGTGATGATACTGACTGAAACAACTCCTTCCAAATGAATTTAAGACGAAATAAACTAAATTCTAAGAGGAAAGAATTTTCTGGTCAAGTATCATAACAGATCTCATCAACTGAGACTGTTGATTGTTGGCAAGATATGCATACCTAGCATGCGTGAAGTTCCAGGCTTGATTTTTAGTATTTCAATAAACTAGGCGTGAGGTGGATTGCCCTTCTGTAATCCCAGCATTTGGGAGGTGGAATATAAGGTCTAGGTTAGCCTGGGTTATATAAGACTGTCTCAAAAAAGATTACAGGGGGCCGGGCGGTGGTGGCGCACGCCTGTAATCCCAGCACTTGGGAGGCAGAGGCAGGTGGATCTCTGAGTTCGAGGCCAGCCTGGTCTCCAAAGTGAGTTCCAGGACAGCCAGGACTATACAGAGAAACCCTGTCTCGAAAAACCAAAAAAAAAAAAAAAAAAAGATTACAGGGGGCCAATGAGATGACTCAGTGGCTAAGGTAATTGGGGCAATGCCAGATGACCTGAATTCAATTCCTGAGCCCTACATGGTAGGAGGGAAATTTCCCAACAACTGTCTTTTTTCACTCTAACACCCCCCCCACACACACACACTTTTTTTCTTAAAAAGGTAAAAAGAGGAAGAAACCAGAAATGGTAAAGAAATTTTAAAAAGAACTCGGGTATAATAATCCATCTCCTAAGTGCTGTATTGGCCCCAGGGGTTACTCTATAGACTGATACGTAATGGCCTGTGTGTACTTGATCGGGCTGTACCTAAGGACCTGACAACTATAGTCTGTGACTTCCTGAGTTCATTTCTTAGGCCACTTCTGTGCTCTATGAGGAGCATCAAAACAGCACTCTCTTTCCTTCTAGGCCTGAAGACTTTCAGTGGCATTGCCTGGAAATCTGTGTGAGCCCAGCTGGCATTACACAATCAAATGAGTCCATTAAATTACTCTGTTGGAACTCCTGGGGCCTCCGCCTCTCTCCTAACTGAAGTGGACTGCTTGTCGCTGTGACTTACATCATTCTGTTTTGAATGGATAGAGCGACGCATATTAGGTCACTGAAGAGTAACAGAACTCATTTTCAGAGGTAAGATAGAAATAGCTACAGACCGTGCCCGCACAGTGTACTGAGCTGCAGGAGGCAGGCTAAGACACTTACCCGCCCGGGCTGCACAATTTCATGGTGTCCACTTAAGCTGTACTGAATCTGCATAAGCTTCTGAAAGTTGTCCTACAGGAGACAAGACAGGGCACCCGAGATGAGCGCCGGGCTCCCAGCTTCCACAGTGCACCAGCCCTCGCTTCCCAGATACTCACCCCTTGCTTCATGGTGTCATTGGCATGGTTAGCTACCTCTATGACAACAGCGAGGGCATCTAAACATGCAGGAATAGAAAGGGCATTTGATTGTTACCAAAGGAGCAGATTCCAACATTAAGCAGTTGACAAAAGACCTGCTGCACAGTCACTAAACGGAGGGGAGAGTGGTTGCCCGTGAGAGCGAGAACTACGGACATTAAGACTGAGTAGCCAGATGCCTCACACCGGTCAGAATGGCGAAGATCGAAACCTCAGGTGACAACACATGTTGGAGAGGATGTGGAGAAAGAGCAGCACTCCTCCATTGCTGGTGGGATTGCAAACTGGTACAACCACTCTGGAAATCAATCTGGAGGTTCCTCAGGAAATTGGAAATAGATCTACCTGAAGACCCAGAAATACCACTCTTGGGAATATACCCAAAAGATGCCCCACCATTCCCCGGAGGAATGTGTTCCACTATGTTCATCTTTGTGATAGCTGGGAACAACCCAGATGTCCCACAACAGAAGAATGGATACAGAAAATGTGGTTCATTTACACAATGGAGTACTACTCGGCTACTAAGGATGAGGACAACCTGAGTTTTGCAGGCAATGGATGGAACTAGAAAATATCATCCTGAGTGAGGTTAACTGAGACCCAAAAGGACATGCATGGTATGTACTCACTAATAAGTGGATGTTAGTCAAAACGAAAAAGAAAGTACAAAGCACCCAAGATACAATCCACAGAATTCTAAAAGGTCAACAAGCTGAAGGGCCCAAGTGAGGATGCCTCGGCCCTACTTGGGAGGGAGAACAAAGCAATCACAAGTAGGGAGGGAAGGAAGGACCTGGGAGGGAAAGTGGAGGGAAGGAGGGAGTGGAGGGAGAGGGGGGAGGGAAACATGATCTGGTATTGGGTGAGGGAAAAGGACTGAAGCCCTGAGGGCCAGGAGAAAGAATGGAAACAGGCAACCTAGGGAGATAGGAGATTGGGGGGACCCTCCAGAATGCACCAGAGACCTGGGAGGTGAGAGACTCTCAGGACTCAAAGGCACCTTAGATGAAAGGCCCAGATAGTAGGGAGAGGGAATTTCCCAGCAGGGAGACAGAGCATCAAATGAGGGAGAGGGGGGCCATCCCACAGTCACAACCCTGACCTATAGTTGCTCCTGTCTGAGAGAATTACAGGGATGGAAATGGAGAGGAGCCTGAGGAAAAGAAGGTCCAGTGACAGGCCCAAAGTGGGATCCAGCGCAAGGGGAGGTCCCAAGGCCTGACACTATTACTGAGGCTATGGAGCGCTCACAAAAAGGGACCTAGCATGATCTCACTTCAGAAGACCCAACAAGCACCTGAAAAAGTCAGATGCAGATGTTTGCACCCAACCAATGGACAGAAGCAGCTGACCCCTGTTGCTGAATTAGGGAAGGTTGCAAGAAGCTGAGGAGAAGGGCGATCCTCTAGGAGGACCAGCAGTCTCATTTAATCTGGACCCCTGAAATCTCTCAAACACTGGACCACCAAACAGGCAGCGTACACCAGCTGATATGAGACCCCCC
>BDUI01000007.1:1730347-1753245 GCA_002335545.1 Apodemus speciosus
AGAAAAGGATACTTTTGAGGGCGATGGTGTTTCTTACTGAGATACGGGCTGGACCTGGACCTCAACTGAGTACCTTAATGCAGGGCAGAGTCAAGAAGGGAAAAAAAAAAAAAAAAAAAAAAAACCTTCCCTATCTAGCCAAGAGTTTAATGACTTTGGTCCCAAGAAGGCAGCTTCAAAGGACTCGTGACCCAAACTGCCCCCAAGTCCATGCTGTGGTGAGATCTAAGGGCACATCTTAGGATGGGCGGACCCAGCCCCACAGCCTGTTCTCACTAGTGAGGCCTGCCTAGAATACCCCTGAGAGGAGTCAAATGCAAAGGGAGTCTTTCAGAGATTATTCTGAGTTTTCTAAGACTCCATTTCTCAGTGGGCGAATAATCCAGGTGGCTGGTTGATCAAGTGAGAATCTCAAGTACACAGAAAGGGCCTCTGGCACATTTAAGCCACTCTTGAGGTGTAAAGACACTCTTGTCCATATTTGTCCCTACCACCCTACCAAGAGAGCAAAATTAAGACTCGGGGAAACAAGTGCACTTCACTATGCAACTGCCAAGTGAAGAATAAAGCCAATCTAGGCACAGAATGAGTTCAGAATTTCCATGGTGTCTCCAGTTGGAAGAGTTCCGGTGAGCCCCTACTTCTGACAAAGACTGTGAGAGGGACTCTAGGGACACATTCTGCTCACTAAATCTCTGCCAAAACAAGCCCCAGAAACAGAGGCATTTGGCTTGCAGGGAATCTGGGTCAAACTTGCACTAAGGATAGAAGAATAACTTTGTAGCGAACTCCACTAGTAGAACTTGGATTTTCTGCAACCTTGAATGGACAAAACCGAGCACATAAAACGGCAGACTAGAATTTTCACTAACCTTTATTGTTTTGTTTCTATAAAACAGGGTCTCACTGTGTAGCTCTGGCTGACCTGGAACTAGCAATGCAGACCAGGCTGGCCTCGAACTCACAAAGACCTACCTGCTCCTGCCTCCCAGGTGCAGGGATTAAAGGCATGAGCTATCTCGCCCAGCTCCATTTTCATTAACCTTTAAATGAAATACGAGTTTCTAGCTACCAGGACTATTGGTAGCAAATGCCAGAAGTATTAACAATCTTTGTGACTTTATCACCTTGGAAATCCCAGATATTCTATGACAAGTTATGGTTGAGGTGGACAACACGGAATACTGTATACTCTTACTGGCGCTATCTCTCAATTATTCCATCTCCCATCAGATCTTATTTAATTCAGTACTGGAGAAGCACACTTGGCTAGTCAAGGTAGCACAGCTTGCAATCCCAGCATTTGGGAGGGCATCCTTGCCTACATAGTGAATTTGAGGTAGCCTGGGCTACATGACACCACGTCTCAGAACAACAACAAAAAACCAGAACAGGTCTGAGCATGCAGTTCAGGTGCTAGAGCATTTGCCTAGCAAGAACAGAGCCTTGAGTCTGAGGCCCAGTACTCCATGAACCAGGCAAGGCTGCTTGCTGTAATCCTAGTTCTACAATGGTGCGTACAGGAGGGGCCTTGGCCCCACAGGAAGCGGAAGGCTACATGAGACTGTCTCAGAGACCAAAGACAGACAAACACACAAAAAGACAGAATGTGCTTGCTTCTGAGGTCCGCAGGCCTGTCCAAAGCATTTAAATATTTCTACAGATATCATTTATTTAAATGCTTAAAGATCTTAAAATGGCTTCCTAAGAACTACAATTGAGAATGATTTACAATAGCCCAGAAGCAAGGCTGATTAACGCAAATCCTGAATGGCATTATCCCCCTATCTCACTTGGATAGAAATGCCTCCATCAAAAGCCCTGGATCTGTGAGGAAGTAAATTCTTTGTCTAAGGTATGACCATTACTCTTTTAATATCAAGTTGTGACCTACAGAAAGTGATGAAATGACCTGTTTAAGTGTGTGTGTGTGTGTGTGTGTGTGTGTGTGTGTGTGTGTGTGTGTGTGTGTCTATGTTCTGAGACAGGGTCTTACTAGGCAACCCTGGCTGGCCTGGGAATTGCTATGTAGACATGCTGGCCACTGGCGCTGTGGTTAAAGGTATGGGCCACTAAGCCTGATTCAAAGTGGCTTTTGATGCACACAATTGCTTTGGTTTTAAAATAAAATTCTTGCTACAGAGGTTTTAAATAAGGATTTTTTAAGTGTAATCTACTGGTTTACCTCGCTAAACGTGCAGAAGAGCTTGCCTGTCCCTCACGTTCACAGCCTCAGAACACTCTAACAGATGTTTTTAATATCCCATTTTCTACCAACATGGAAAGTCTCGGATTTCTGAAAGCTAGAGGGAATTAGTGTCATCTCAGACAAAGGCAAAGACAGCAGGAAAGAGTAATAAAGCATATTATTAAAACAACCTTAATATAACATAAATATTTTGAACAAGATCAAAGAAATTACAATGAATCAAAGTTCAAAGGACAGTTGTTTCCCCACAACTGTGGAAGTGGAAAAGATTTTCAGAAACATTTTAAATTACATTTTTCAATATACCTTCTCCTCAGTGATCCTTCCTGAGTCTACTTCCTTCAATATCAACGTACTCATGTTCCCCAAATAAAAACAATGCTTTTTATTGAGAAAAATTCCAATATAATATATAATATAGGTAGAGATAAAAAAAAATCTGAAAAAAAAGTCTATGAGTCATTTCCAAACAACAGAAGATGAAAAGGGATTTGGCTTTTTTATATTACGTACATATTTTTATGTGCATAAAAGAGCCCTTCAAAGGAAAAAGGTGACCCTTCCAAAAATAACAAGAGGCAAGATCCACGCCAACGTGAGGGGGAGAGGAAGGGCTCAGGGGTAACCTGAGCAGTCGGACACAGCCTCGAAGAGCTGTACAGCCTGTGGGGCAAGGGCCATTACCGTGCTGTCCCCGTGTGCAGGACAGGGCAGGACAGGGCTGGCCCACGGGAGCACGCACTGAGGGAGTGACTAATGTGCGAGTGAACGGAGCCGGGAGGACACACTTCAGCAAAGGGAAGGAAGATTTGCATAATCTGGAGCTATAAACCGAGGTCTCACATGTGCTATTGACTTTTCTAGTATCACAAGGAAGGCTGGGCATACAGCTGACTGACTGAACGCCAATAGGCCATCACGATCTGATAAGCAGAATCAAAGTACATACATACATACCCCTTTGGCAGGGAAATGAAGCAAGGCTTTGCCGGGTTGCACAGGAGTGATAATAGGTGGTGTGGCCAGGATAAAGGCATTTCCATAGCATGGAGTGGGTGGAGAAACCTCTGACCTGGATCACACCAGGAGCAGGGAACCTAAGGGAGAGGAGAGCCTGGAGCTCCTACCAGGGACCAGGAAGGGAGCTTCGTCCTTCTGTAAGGGCCCAAGTCATGGAAGCCTGCTTTCAATTTCAAACGCCGTGCAGTGATCTAGCCACCCGGCACACGCTTATGGTGCTCTCGCAGGAGGGTTCTGAACTTCATGAAAAGGAGCAACTATTGTTTCCTAAGCCTTCCAGTTGGTCAAGTCTTTGATATGCGTCAGGATGCACGAGTCCCAGATAGCTTGTTTCTTGAAGAGAAGAGAAAGAAGCAACTGCTCCAGCTCCTGTGGCAGTGTCTGCTTTTTTTCCTGCCTGCCACTTGTAATTTCCACCCTTTTGAACTCAAGAGGATCTGGTCCCACATCCTCAGGACAGGGCCTGACTGTGACACATTAGCCTTGATCAGGCAATGCAAAGGTAAAATGTAAAAGCATTCGGGATTCATTAGGAAACTCACTCACCGCATAGCCTTGAGCACTTTACACTGCATGCACCCTCCTAGATCTTATTTTGAGTTGATCTTAAGAAACTCAAATAAAAGATCTTAAAAGTTGATCTTAAGAAACTCAGAGAATTACGGAATTTATGTAAGCACTTATTTTAGTGGTGCTGGAGGATTTGAGTCCTGGCCATGTGCTTTACAACTGGGGATTCAACAAGGACTTCCACTAAGAATTTACCTGAAGTTTTTACTACAAAGGAGAGAGAGAACTGAATTCTCCCATGGGGGAAAAACACTAAGAAACAAAACAATAACAACAACAACAACAACAACAACAACAACAACAACAACCAGGATGGCTAAACAGTAGCACAGACCACTGCCTCTTGGGGACCTCCACTCGCTATTCTCTAAAAGAAATCTCCCATCTTATCAGCCCTTCATCTATGTATTTCTCGGACTCCCTGTGCCAAGAAACTAAGGCCAGTACAAGTCTACTTGCACCAAGTCAGGCAGGAATCTTCCCCCACTCTGCCAAATACCTAGATAATAATCAACATTAGCGGTTGATTCGAATAAAGGCTTACTCTTCCTCTGTCTACTGTAAGATCCCTACATGTGAAATCACAAGGTCTTTGGAGGATTAAGCTCTCTGAACTTGTTTTTCCAAACACGGGACCCCAGCTAATCATTTAAACAGACGCAGACTTAAGACATAACATGCAGACTGGAGAGATGGCTCAGCAGTTAAGAGCCTGCGTTGCTTATATTGAGGACCCAGGTTCAATTCCCAGCTCTCTATGGTGGGCCACCAGCACCTCTAACTCCACTTTCAGGGCATCTGATACGCTCTTCTGACTTTGATGAGCACCAAGCATGCATGTGGTATACATACATATGTATATATGTATGTATGCATACATACCTATGTATATATGTATGTATGCATACATACCTATGTATATATGTACATATACATACATACATACATACATACATACATACATACATACATACATACAAGAAGACCCCTACAAGTTCCAGGAAGCTTAAATTATATAATGCATTCTAGGTTAGCCTAGCTCTTATATAGACTATATCTATAAATTTAAAAATATATATATATATCAAAATGAAAATAACTCCAAGAGACTAGTGTGTTGGAATATATCTATAATTCTAGCACTTATTAGTCTGAAGCAGGAGGACCATAGTGAATTTGAAGCCAATCTGGGCTACAATAGCAATTACCAAAGCAGCCAGGACTGCATGACAAACCCTGCCTCAAACATCATCAAAATCAAAATTTAAGAAGCCATCAACTCCTTGAAAGAAGAAAACCTTGACTGCAATCTCCCATGATGTGGGTAATATAAAACAACAAAACGTCTGTTTGCTTTGCTTACAGGCACGTGCCACCGTGCCCAGTGTGTCCTCCTAGGCTCCAGGCCTGTTTACCAGCTCAGCCACACCCGTAGCTCCAAGCTATTTCCTTAAAAACAGATTTTTTAATTAAAATCTTAATGGAAAAGGAAGTCACGAATTTGGAAGAGAGTAAGGAGGAGTATATGGAAGGGTCTTGAGGGAGGAGAGAGAAAGGGGAAATGTAATTATAATCTCAAAAATAAAAGAATGTTTTAAAAAACAAGTTTTAAAAAGCCAGGTGTGGTCTGGTGAGACTTCTGAGTCTAGACAAGCACGTGCTGCGGGCCCGAGAGCGGACTTGAACCCACACGGCCCGCAGGTAAGGAGAAAATGGACGCTTGCAAGCTATCCTCTGCCATGTCCATGTGTGTTATAGCACATGTGCGCGCAAACCTCCCACAACACACAAACAAGTGAGCAAATGTAATAAAAAGAAATGGCAGGTGTGGGGAGGCTTGCCTGGAATCCCAGCATCTATGAGGCTGAGGCGGAAGTGTAGGCAGTTTGAGGCAAACCTTGTCTCCGCAATAAACGTGTCATAAGAAGACACCACACATAGTTTTAAAAGCATGTTTTTCTCATTTCTCCACCGAAAGCAACTCAGCATGCAATCTAACGTAAACACAGGCAGATTTTTAACTATGTAGAAAAAAAATATCTTTTACACTTTCATTTTCAGTAGCTGGATCCCGCCTCCTCACATCTGAAGCCATGGCTGTCTCTGGCCACTAAAAAGCAGCCAGCCCTCCCTCTCCTGCTGTGACAATGGCCAATGCTACTGAGTGGCTGGTTACGATAGAATGTTGATTTATCTAGCCAAAACACTGCGTGTCAGCACTTCCCCTTGTCCTGTAAATTAATAATCTCAGCCAGGAGCAGAGGAAAGCAGATGGGCAGGATTTCCTCAAACTATTTGCGTCGCTTTGTGTCGTTCTAGAGACATCCAGGGCCTAACTTGCACTTGGGAACTCTAATGGGGCTCTTGGCACACCTGGGCTGGCAGGTCACAGGTCTGGAAGAGCAGGATCTCCCACCCACTCTCAGCACTCCCAATCCAGGAAAGCCTGTCCCGCCTGCCTCAAGGGGCAGGAGCCAATGCTGCTTTTCCAGGGTTCACATACACCTCTACTAATCTTGGTTTAAGAGCACCTGACTAAGGAGACAGAATACACCCACCTTTTCAAGGGCAAGAGTCACAGCCAAATACCTCACATTCTATTTACACCAACCACATGTATCTATTGAGCTGTATTGCCATTTCAATGATCTTAAACACTTTGGCACTGACATGTGTATTAGTTTTGTTATGACATCAAACCACGTAATCTTTATAAGCCTGGTATCTTGTCTATGTTACTATGGTAAGTTTTAAAGAGCCAGGGAACAAAAGTACCCAAGTACATGTGTATCATGAAATCATACCTCATACTCCCTTGTAAACTAGCCAGAAGTCTAAAACCTTGCAAACGGTAGTCAATATACCCACATAATAACAGTAAGGTTACGGTTACGATTGCTAAGGATAGCTAATATTGTTAGAACGTACTATGTACAAGACTTACTCTAAGGACCATGCAGATAATTTCGTTCATTAATCAATCCTCCCGACAGCAGAGGAAAGTATGGGGGTCCCCAGGACAGTGCTACACAGGCATAGGGGAGGTGAGAAGGTACCTCCCTGGGATTAATCACATCACTGGGGTGAAGCAGCACAGGACGAGGGTTGATGGGGGAAAGATGCTCAGAACAGAGGGCACGCGCGACCTACGTGAGTGCCCTGAAGTGACTGCGGACACTGGATGCTCGGAAGCTGAAAGGGGTGCACCCCAGGGATACAGCTCATCTATCAGGCCGAGGTCAGAGAGGACAGAGAGCGCGTGCTCAGGAAGGGCACTCGGCGTCACTTAGCTGGGAAGGTCTGGAGACCCCACCTGTCAGCAGCAGCCTGTACTGAGGGATCCTCTGAACGGGCTTTAGCAGGTAGTGCTTCAGGGCCAGATTGGCACATCGAGGGCTCATCTGAAGGGGAAAAAAAAAAGCATTCAAGGTAAGCCCTTTTTTTTTTTTTTTCAGAAGCAGAGAGTCCAGGCTGAAACTCGTCGGAATTCAGAGATGCTTCCTTTTGTAACACACAGTGCAGCGAGGGAGACTGACTGGAGCCATCAACTCCAGTCGGCTTCTGGGGCTGCTGCTCCTAAGGGCACTGGTTCACAACCCTCTAGCAGAGTGTGGTGCCCACAGTGGCAGTCCCTACTGGGGATGTCCTAGCTTCCATTCGAGGGACATCTGACAGTTCAGTCCTAGCCAAGAGGGGAATGCATGACCTCTAAAGTAAGGAAGCAGGTCTGAAACTACCAGGGATTAGATTCAAATGGCAATCGGAGCCCTGTGGCCAATATGCTCACACGTCGTAACAACAGGGTCCTGGGAGTGCTGCAGAAATTAGAGCTGGACGCGGCCACGCTAAGTGACCCTTCTCTTAGAAGAATGAAGAATGTAAAGATCTCGTTGGACGAGCAGCCCTGTAGACAGCCAGGTCAGAATGGACACGCCTGACTATAATATGTCACTTGAGCCATGTGTGTATGTGCTAGCAGGGAACCCTGGGCATGCGAATGCCGAACACGGGTGCTAGTCCTGAGATATGCCACATTCTGACGTGGCCAAAACGCCATGTGATTCTCCTTAAAACTGTTTCCCTTAATGTGTAGAATGGTTTTCTCATTCTACTCCTGAGCTTCGTTCAGTGGAGAGTGGACTGCGTGGCAGGATCAGAACGAGCGTGCACATGTGTCCTTGCTGTGCTTGTGAGACAGACTCCCCCCCTCCCCCAGGCAGCCCAGGCTGGCCCTGACCTCTATGTTCCTGTCTCTGCTTTCTGGGAGCCACGGTACCCAGCGCTGTCTCCCTTTATGGACGGCACAGATAGGAGAGGGGAGGAAGAGCAGGAAAGACGGCAACGTATTTTCTTTCTTTTTTTTTTTTTAAATGCACTTGCAAATTATCTTCAAAGTATAATTAGTGGCCTCTTTCACAAAGCCATATAAAGTAAAATTAGCCAATACTATAACATTTTTGAAACTTTTCACTTCGTATTTTGTGTGACTGGAATTTACTAACCATTTGAGCTAAAGAAATAAACACTAAAATATAGTAACCTGAATAGATAAGAGTAGAAGTAAACTAATTGTTTTTAAAAAGCACGTGTTCAGGAGGTAGAGCTTGGTGGACCAGTGTTCAAGGACAGCCCTGACTGCAAAACCGCCTTGAGGCAAGTCTGGGTTAGTATACAATATATAATTTTATCCCAACAGGTTTGCACCTCCAGACTTTCAGTCAAAACACAAAGCTTTAGCTGACCCATGAAATAAAGCCAAGGCTTTGGTTGAAACTGTATTTATTTACTTATCTAACAAAAATTGTGTTCAATTACTGTATGTGAAACTGTCAGACAAATGGAAGAAAATGTTAGCTTGAAAATAGGAACTGCAGAATGGCGAAGATGGAAAACTCAGGGGACAGCAGGTGCTGGAGCGGATGTGGGGAAAAGGAACACTTCTCCATTGCTGGTGGGATTGCAAGCTGGTAAAACCACTCTGGAAATCAGTTTGGCGATTCCTCAGAAAATTAGACATAGTACTACAAGTGGACCCAGCTATACCACTCCTGGGCACATACCCGGAAGATGCTCCTACGTGTAATAAGGACACATGCTCCACTATGTTCATAAATGCCTTATTTATAATAGCCAGAAGATGGAAAGAACCCAGATGTCCCTCAACAGAGGAATGGATACAGAAACTATGGTATATATACACAATGGAGTACTATTCAGCTATTAAAAACAATGAATTCATGAAATTCTTAGGTAAATGGATGGAACTAGAAAGTGTCATCCTGAGCAAGGCAACCCAATCACAAAAGAACACACATGGTATGCACTCACAAATAAGTGGATGTTAGCCCAAAAGCTCAAAATAAACAGGTTACAATTCACCGAGCTCAAGAAGGAGGACTTAAGTGAGGGTGCTTCGGTTCCTCTAAGAAAGGGAACAAAATAGTCACAGGAGCAATAAGGGAGACAATGTGTGGGGAAGAGACTGAAGTAAAGGCCACCCAGAGACTGCCCTACCTGGGGATTCATCCTATAGACAGTCAACAAACCCTGACACTACTATGGATGACAAGAAGTGTATACCAGAAGGAGCATGCCATGGTTGTCTCTGGAGAGGCCCTGCCAGAGCTTACAAATACAGAGGCAGATGCTAGCAACCAACTATTGAACTGGGCATGGGGGTCCCCAATGGAGGAGCTGGAGGATGGTCCAGAGGAGCTGAAGGGTTTACAGCCCCATGGGAAGGACAATGATTTTGGCCACCCAGACGCCCCAAGACTCCCAGGGACTGAACCATCAACCAAGGGGCACACATAGTTCCAGCCAAAAATGTGGCAGAGGAAGGTCTTGTTGGGCATGAGTGGGAGGAATGGTCCTTGGTCAGGTAAAGGCTCAACAGAGGCCTGAAAAAAGGGAAACCGAGTGGGGGAGGGAGTGTGTTGGGTGGAGAGGCATATACGTGGAGGCAGGGGGAAGGAGGAAGGGGAGGGGCTGGGAGTATTAGGGGAGGGGGGATATCGGGAAAGGTTTTACCACTGGCAATGTAAATGAAGACGATATTCAATAAAATAAATAAAGAAAAAAAGAAAGAAAACAGGAACTGGTCCTTTCATATTCAAATTAATCAAAGCAGAAGGCAGAATGGGGTGTCTGGCCAGGGTGGAAGAGAAGGACAGGTTAATGTCTAATGACAAGGGAATCTCAATTTTGCAAGACTATGCATGTTTCAGAAAGACGGTTGCACAATATTGTCCACATATTTTATACCACAGAATTATACACAAAGTGGCTTAGATCGTAAGTCGGTGGTATACGCATTTTACCACAGGCCTAAAAAAACAAGATTATTTGTTTATTCCTTGGTTTATTTAGTGTGTGTGTGTAAGCACATGTGTGTAGGTGCTGGGTACACATGTGCCCCAGCATGCATGCTGAGGTCAGGGGACAGCTTTCAGGAGTCAGTTCTCTGCTTCCACACGTGGGATTTCAGATTTGGCAGCAAGTGCCCTTCTGTTCTGAGCTAGCTGCTGGTCCTCTTTTTGTTTCTGAGACAGGGATTTGTGTTGTCCACGTTCACAGAAATTCACTATGTACCTAGGAATGACCTTAAATTCCTTCTCTTTCTGCCTTAGCTTCTCATGTCTTGGGAGCACAGGCCTGAGCTACCATATGCAATATAGATCTTCAGAAGTGAGTCTTGGATTGATTGGATTTTCACTGGCTTATTTGATCAATTAATCCCTTCTAAGATTTAGGAGAGATTATCTATCTATCTATCTATCTATCTATCTATCTATCTATCTATCTATCTATCATTCATCTATCTATTTAAGACAGAGTTTCTCTGTCCTGGCACTCACTAAGATTGAGGAGAAATTATTATTATAATTTCATTCATTCATTCATTCTTTGATTTTTGAGACAGAGTTTCTCTGCTCTGAAAAACACTATGCAGACCCGGTGGGCTCTAACTTAGAGATCCGCCTGACTCTGTATCCCAACTGCAGAGAGTAAAGGCGTGTGCCACCACTGTCTGGTGAAGGAGATTATATTTTAATATTTTTTTCTCAAAAATTTTGTTTTCAATAGCCATAAAAGACTAAGACATAAAAAAAAAAAAAAAGAAAAAGAGTTGAACATTATATGACAGCGAATACCTCGAATTCTCTGAGAACCGCAGCGAATCCTGGGTTTTTCTTGCACTGTTCATCCAGCAGAGCTATGTTCTTATCAAATTCTTTGATGTACGTGGAATACATTTTTAAATATGGCCCCTTCTTTACAAAGATATCAGCAATTCTTTGTTGTTCAGTCCTATGGATAGAGGACACACAAAAACACAAACTCAGTCATTAATGTCTGAGGCTCAGCCAAGTCCCCAGCTCCTCCTTCCATCGTTTCCCTCCTCTTCATCATTGGTCCTGCCAGGAACCCATCTTGTCCAGACTGCCAGCTCTGACTGGTCTCCCTTTTTCCATTCTTGTCCTCTCTATTCCGTTCTTCAGGGCAGCAAGAGCCTAAAACATATACATCCTATTATGTGATTTCCAACGATAGCCATCAGTGTGTGTGTGTGTGTGTGTGTGTGTGTGTGTGTGTGTGTGTGTGTGTGTGTGTGTATTGAGATGGTTCAGTAAGCTACCCAGACTAGCCTTGAACTCATGATCCACCTGTTTTAGCCTCTCTCCTGCTATGATTATGACTGGAGCTACAGCACCCAGCCCGAGGGACCTTCTATTGCACTCAGAATAAATATACTTTCCGTGCGCACAAGGGCTACTATGCTTTCCTGTCTGTCTGACCCAGGCCATGATTCTCTTCCCCCTTTCCTGTTCTGCAGAACTTCCTTGTGTTCTTTAACCATACTGGAGTCCAGTCCCATGTTGTGGTCTTTTACTAATGGTTGTATGTGCCTGGAGATATGGAGCCCTCAGAGTTATTCCATTCCCATCTTTCCTCATCAACTTACATGTTCTCCTTCTCAGGGAAAGGGGCTCTGAACACCTCACAGGTGCGAGGCAAGCACCCTACTACTGACCGTATTCCTAGCTCATGTTATACTTTCTTAAGGAGCCTTCTTTAACTATCTAATCTTCACTAAATACCCTAGCATTTTAGTCTCTGAAAATCAGATATTTTTTTCCTGATTTTTCTTGTCTATTTACCTTGTTCCATGAAAGTAAGACCTTTGTATGTTATGTGTACTACATGATACATGAGTCATATGTAGATAACCAACCAGCACGGTAGATAGTCACACCTTGTAAAATGAAATGGCTGGTAGGCATGGCAGCTTACTCCTGTAATTCTGGTACGCAGAAGGGCGAGACAGGAGGTGGGGGGGTCACTCTGAGTTCAAGGTCAGCCTGTACTTTATAGTGGATCCCAAGCCAGGGCAAATACAAAGCAAGACATTTTTAAAAATTCAATGTAATAACTTATTTTTAAAAAAATCAGATAAACAAGGAGGCAGGCATGCTGCTCCTATTACACGAGATGGTGTGATAGGACCTGGATTCCCTGATGACAGCTGTAGAACCTTGCTTCTCGTGGCTCTACCCCAACAGAACTGAACTGGCAGCAGGTGGATAGATCAAGAGGCAGCAGTGGTCTTGGACCACGCCCTCCCTCGTGGAACAGAGCATGATCTACGGCCTAGAGATCAAGGGGGAAGTCAGTCCTGGCTAAGTATGTCCTACAAGACAGCAGAACAGAGGTGTCACCATGGCGAGGTGCACAGGCCACGGCTTTCCAGGTCAACAAGGTGCGCTCTGCTTCTAAGCTTCCCTGGCAGAGAGATACCGCACCCCAGCTCAACCATCTCGGCATCACCAAGCAATAGTCCTTACCCAGAGTTTCAAACTTCTATTTTATAGAAGGCCCCTTCCTGTCTGGTCCAGAATTGAAAATACTGTAGTTTCTCTAATAGTGGGAGCCCTTAAACCAGTCTAAGACAAATATGTACATTTCAATCTACATATAGAGTATTTGGTGCTCTAAAAGCCATAATACAAATATATATTTGAGCCTGGGGCTTCTTGTATGGTAGGCAAACCATTAAGCTAAATTCCCAGCTCTTTCTAATTTTAAAAATATTTGATTTACTTATTTATCTTGAGTAGGACATGAACGTGAGGTCAGGGGACAAGTTTTGGGGATTTTATCAAGTTCTGTTCTTTACCATGACAGTTCTGAGGATCAACTCAGGTCATCACATTTGGTGGCAAGCACGTTTACCCACTGAGCCATCTTGCCAACCTGTCTTTCAGGTTTTCTGCTGAGACAGAGACTCAGTGAGTTGCCCATACAACTCAATGGACTTGTGGTCCTTTTGCCTCGACTTCCCTATTATTTGGGCTTGCAAGCCTGCTCCACAAGGTTATGTGAAAAGTCTATTTTGAGAGAAATTACCTTATTCAAAGACTTCAACTACTTTGTTAACAATAAGTGAAACTTTTTCCATAATCAAAGAGTCATCTCTTTCATTAATTTAGTCTGGTACTTAGGAATGCTTAATATTAATTCAGACCATCTACAGATCCAAAACTTTTTGTTGTTGTTGTTTTTGGTTTTGGTTTTGGTTTTCGAGACAGGGTTTCTCTGTGTAGTCCTGGCTGTCCTGGAACTCACTTTGTAGACCAGGCTGGCCTCGAACTCAGAAATCCACCTGCCTCTGCCTCCCAAGTGCTGGGATTACAGGCGTGAGCCACCACCGCCCATACAGATCCAAAACTTGAGGAAGCCTTTAATATAAGCAAAAAATATTTAAACCTCTTTCTACTACATATATATGTGTCTACAGTTAGGCTTTAAAGCCAATTCAGGGTAATGCTAATATAAAATTACATAAAAAAACAAAAGATAAACTATGTAAAGGAATTATTTTAGTCATGATACTTCCTTTTTGCTAGAACTTTAAAAATTACAGTCTGAAATATATCAGGAAGTGAAACCCTGTCTCCATAAATTACCAGGAAGAAAAGAAAAAGAAAGAAAGAAAAAAGAACTAGCTAAATTGGCTCAGCTTGGGTCTGAGCAGGCATTATTGAAGAGCTTTTTAGATGGCATATATTCAAACCTAGTGTGCCAAGGTATGGCCATCCAAAATATTCAATCTACAGGTAACTGCCAAAAATTTCAACATACTGAAACAGAGCTGTGTAAGGGACAGCACTCTCCCTGTCCCCGGAGGGGTCTCTGTGGTTTCACTTGACACTGCATGCTCTGGGGAAGCCTAAAGTGTCCCACGTTTTACCAGCTCAGCATTCGTTCCTCCAGCTCCTTCAGGAGGTCGCGGTTGAGCTCGTACAGCTGAGGCAGGTAGTACAGGATCTGGTTAAGGATCCGGTCCTCAATCACCGGCTTCCCGAGTTGCCTGGACGCGTGGGCTACAGCACCCCGGAAATCCTATTACAATCAGGAGGGCAAAAGTCACTGTTCATACACACAACTTGATCAAAAGCTCTCTGTCTCATCACCCTCTACCCTACGAAGATCTACAATCACAAAGCCATCTTGTCTTCCAATTATACGGAGAAGTCTCTAAAACCTGGCTTGTAGCTCTAAGAATTAAAGTCACTCTAGTGCTATCATATGAATATGATGACTCTATTTTGTCACATGGGGGTGAAAATGCTCCCTCGTGAGTCATAAACTAAGGAAACCTCAACTAGGGGTTGGTACGAGAAGTTAAGTCACCAGGGGAGTCTAAGAGACTCCCAAAATAAGACAAGCTGTTGACACTTCTCTTAGTTGCCTCCCAGAACTTGAAGTTAAGACCCTACTACGAAAGACACCACACATGGACGAAATAAGCTGGAATTGACCCGGAAGCCTCTTCCCCAGAGACTAGCTGAAAAGTGTCTACTATTCAAGAAAGTGTCATGCAAACTGCCAAGGGAGAAAACAATCAATAGTCTTCCCCACATGGAGAGCCCTCGAACTGCGACAGTGACTGGGAGGAAGACAGCCCCAAGGGGCAACAGTGGCATCTTTATCTTGGGGGTAACCAACTGTCTAGTGGGACTTAAGGCCTGCTCGGTATGAGGAAATGCAGACCCGGTGGTGTGTAAACCTAGCCTGTGGCTGGAGAGGACCCTAGAGAAGAATCTATTACTGCCATTTTTCTAAACCACGATGGCTATAAAAATGTTGTCAACTTGACTACATATGGAATTAACGGAGGGTACAACATTTAGGGACTTAGTTTAATTTGAGGTATAAAGATCCACTCTAATCTGGCTCCTGAGGTGGGAAGACACACCTTTAATCTGGGCCTCACCTTCTCACGGAAGCCTATACAAGGACAATGAAGAAAGAAGAGAGCTTTTGCTCGTTGGCTGTCTTGTTATTGAGCCCATTTTTCACTGGCATTAGAAGCCTACTTCTACTGAGACTAGCCAAGACATCTAGCCCCGGGGACTGAGCAACTTCTGGATTCTTAAGACTTTCCATTCATAGACAGCTATTGTTGGATTAGCTAGACTACACTTTGTAAGTCATTCTAATAAATCCCCTCTATATATATAATAAAGATTCATTCTATACACGCTGTTGTTATTCTAGAGTACTCTGACTGATATATAAACCAACATATATTTTAACTTTAATCCTAAATATTGATCTTTATACCCACAGATATGTGTAGCTTTTAAACCTCATCAAAGAGCCTCCCCTTTGCAACACATATAGACTATTACAGAGATCCACAACTAGTCAAAATATAGAAGATAAATGATTGTGGGGTGTCCAGCCCCAACTGGCTCACCTGTAACACAACCCCTACACTCAGGAAACACTGGAGAGCCACGGAGAGAAAAGATTGGGACTCTCTAGTCATGAAATCACAACTTCTTGCCTCAACAACACTGTATAATGGCACCAGCTGATGTGCCAACATGAGTGGGGGAAGCGTTCACAAGGCCCCACACCTAGATGGAAAACTACAGCCAATCAATGGCTGCTGGAAGGGAAAGAACCGGTTTTCCCTAGGGAATAGCACCCATAGGTTACTCAGTCCCAAGTGGTCAGCCCCAAGCATATCTACGTATGAGCAGTATCAACAGACTCAGTCAATTTTGTGTGCTTGTGGGTGTGATTAAAGAGTGAATTGGGAAGTGTGGGCAAGGCAGGAGGTGAAAGGGGAAAAGGAGTTGGAGGGGGAGGCAGGAATTATGTAAGCGCAGTATTTATGCATGATATTCTCAAAAATATTCAATTAAAAAATTGAATTTTTTTTAAATTGAAAATTTTTAAGAAGTTCTAAGGTCTTAGCTAACTCCATTCTGGATTTAAGAGCCCCTCGTCTCTGTCAGAAGTCATTTCCCAACCCAGAGCCTCCAGCTGAGCTTTACAGAGGGAGGTACTTGGCAATCAGGATTCTAGATCTAAGCCACTGCCCTCGACTGACTGTGCTTCCTTGACCTAGCCTAGGTTTCTTCATTTGTGAAATAGATGCAACTGTTACACAACTAGTAAAGTACTAGCAAGAATGTTTAATTGGATGTTGCGCAAACTTTCTGCAATACATTTGGAATCAACATGACATCTGACTCTAGGTGTTAATTCTCCTCTCCCTTGAGTCAAGCTCCCAATAAGCTCACCATTTATACTTTAGAAACCAACCACCTGGTCCCATACCCACCCTAGCAGCAACTGATGGGCAAAGATGTGTCTGGCCACATAAGCTCATGGGCTCATATCCACTTGGGGGTCTCCCTGGGGTGGCACCCGTAATGAATGAGCTGGCCCTAAAGGCATTCCTCATTTTGACTCAGCTCCTCTGAGAAACCAAGTAGTGCCCTCCAATACTACCTCAAAAGCAAGAACCAACCCAAGGCACAGGCCCCCAATCTGCATCTCATGAACCTGCAGAACCTGATGGTGGAGCAGATGCCCTCTGGGTTCCCCAATCTCCCAGGCCGACATGGAGTCCAGTGGAGGCTCAGCATGCCCACATGCCACCCTGGACAAATGTCCTTGCTAGACAAGACAGGTATGCCACCACAGCAGGGCATGGTGCCCAACGGCCTGTCCCCACCACAAGGTCTCATGACTCAGCAGAATTTTGTGCTGATGAAGCAGTAGGGCGTGTGAAGTCCAGGTCTACACACAGCCTCCGCGCACACTCTCCCCACAGGGTTCCCCTATAGGACCCCCACCTTCCGTGGCAGTGCAGTGTGACTCTGGACAGCCAGGTGGGCTGCCTCCCAAACCGGGGCAGCAAGGGCAACCAACCCTTCTAGCAGGCCCCTCAGGGGCTGGAGCTGGGGATGTTGAGAATGTGTTAACTTTCAAAATATTTACTTTTTCAAAAAGAAAAAGAAAGAAAAGAAAAGAAAAAAGAAAAAGAAAAAAGAAAAAAGAGAAAAAAGAAAGAAAAACCCACATATTTTCATCTTCTGTTCTTTCTAAGACTACCGCCATGTTTTAATATAGGTCACCAGCACCTCACCCATCACGCAGGAGGAGGAGGAAGAGGAGGAGAAGGGAAGGCTGGGGGAGGAGATAAGTGTCCGCAGAGGCCCCATTGTCCTCTGAGGGTGGGCCTCAAGATCTCAGTTAAACAATCCTGGAATGTCCCCCCTGTTCAAGACTCCAAAACCAAGGGCCATTCCTTCTCCTTACAGTGTGATCACAAACCCTCAACCCTGAGGAAACTCACTAGGCTTTCTCTTTCTGCTGATCCCGTCAACATATTCCCCTAAAGGATAAATTAACTAAGAGCATCTCTTACTTCTCTGGGACAAATTAAAAGAATAAAAACAAAGATAAGGAAATGAACAACAACAACAACAACAAACAAACAAAAAAAAAAAACCCAAATTAAAAAATCCTCACACGTACTCTAAAAGAACGCAAGGTTTCCTACCCGAAAGTACACTGTGTCTTCACAGAGCGGGGCCTTCGGAATGCAGACAAGGTTTCACTGCCGAGCTATACTGCCATCTCCCCTCGATGTTTTCTTTATGTTTTCAGACAGTCCTGCTGAGACCAGGATAGCCTCGGGAAATGACAATCCTGCTGCCTCAACCTCTGGATGACTGGAATTACAGCTGTGCCAATATGGCCTCAAAACTGTTAAGTAGCCAAGGATAGCCTTTAAGTTCTGATTTTCTTGCCTCCACCTCCCAAGCGCTGGAATAACAGGCTTGTAGCACATTACCCAGTTTATTAGGTGCAAAGGATTAAGCCGGGGGCTTCCTGAATTCTAGGCAAGAAAGTCTACAATAGAGCTACGTTCCCAGCCACCTCATGTTCTTAACAGATACTAAAACCTTTTTCTGGAAACATAATTTGGGCTCATTTTTATTGCACCATTAGTCATATTAATCTAAAGGAACACCTTATCTACATTGCGACATGACTAACCTGTATAACTAATTAGTAAAATATCAAGCAAGAGTTTAGTTTGTGAAGCCTCCAGTTCAGAAAACCTCACAGGCCTCTCTGGAGAGCAAGCCGACAGCAGCCACATTCCATCCCTCGCAGCTTGCCTCAATCAGCCCTGGCATCTGCTAGGAGAAAACACGGCTCCTTAACTCTTCCGGGAGTCGTTGGAGCGTCTACCATCAAGGAACGCTATAGAACACATTTATGAACCACGTCCCAGATGGTATGTTCAAAGCTCAGCAAGGTAGGCTGCGATGCATTTATCTGCAGTGTAGTGATTAGTGCAGTTCAGATGCAGGAGTTCCTGCTCAGCGAAGCAGCGAGCATGCTCTGTCATCCTGCAGAATTAAGTGACACTCTGCTGGTCGCCTGGCCGCAGAGTAACTTTTGCTTTCCAACTGGAAGGCATTCCCTCATCATGACAGTGACAGTGGACCAACAACCAGTCTCGCGCAGCTTCAGCCAGACTTAGTGTCCCATGTCTCCCGCCACTGCCAGAACAGACACTGTTTATTAGAGGCACATTTAACAAAGACCAGCCAAACCCAGAGCTGGCTGACCAGTGGCGTAGCTACCAATCAGGAGGCTCTCATCACAACCTGGCCAGGCGTGATTTGTTTTCTAAGAGTACTGGATGTTTGGGGTAGCTTTCGATGAACTGAAGGCCAAGGGTACAGTTTTGAAAATCATGGCTGGAGTTCAAAACAAAACAGAAAGTTTATTTTGTACTTAAGAGGGAGCCAAAGAAAGACAGGGATGGTGGCATATGCTCCTGTGTAAACCCAGCACTCAGGGGTGGGGAGTGGCCAAGGCAGGAGGATTGCTGTGTGAGGCTGCGCTGAGCTACATAGGAAGACCCTGTCTCAAAAAAGGACACCATTAAATAAAGACTATAGGACCTTAGGACCTGTAAGAGCCACAGTTGTGTGTTCTAAGCAGGCATCTGACAAT
This sequence comes from Apodemus speciosus, assembly GCA_002335545.1. NCBI lineage: Eukaryota > Metazoa > Chordata > Mammalia > Rodentia > Muridae > Apodemus > Apodemus speciosus. The sequence continues at coordinate 1,749,486 of BDUI01000007.1, forward strand.
GAGTGTCTGCTTTACCAAAGTGCTTGGCCGAAGCACTTCCTTATCCAAGCTAGCTTTACTAAAAACTCTCCACCGTATCCGGTGTCTGGCCCTGCGCCTCTCCTTCCACCATCTGTCAAGCAGTCGCAGATCACCCTGTCCCCCACTTTTCCTTTGGGAACCTTCTACTCACTGAAACTCACTCTCTCCTTGGCTATGGATTCTGTGTTCGGAGTAAAGACCAATTCCTTTGCCACTGCAAAATCAGCACTGGTACTGAACAAAGTCTGTCTTACTCTATGCTTTTAAAAAGGGCAGGCATGGTGGTGAACACTGCTGATCCCAGCACTTGGGAGGCAGAGGCAGGTGGATCTCAGAGCGTGAGACCATCCTGGGCTATACTGAGTTTCAGGACAGCCAGAGCTACATTATAGAAAGACCCTATCTTAGCACACACACACACACACACACACACATACACACACACACACACACACACACACACACACACACACACACACACACACCTATTTTCACCTGGGGCTATCACCGGTTTTCTTGGTGGCAAAGAGTACTCAGCACACAAAATCTTAGGTTAAATCCCCAGCTCAGAAAAGGGCATCCCTGCCTCCAGGCTAAGGCAATGAACACCAGATCTCCAAGTAACTCGACAGCCTCCATAACTACACAGCAGGGCACCCTTGGTTGTATCCCTTCTCTTCTTTGGCTCCATCTCCCCAAAGCAATGCACTCTGACCCTGGGCAGATGCAGCCAACTCCTCAGGAACTACACAGACAAAAACTTCCCCGCCACTCAGGACCCCCAGTCACTGCCAAAGTAGGACCATGGAAGGAGGGCCCAGCTCTTTTGTTTTTATAATAAAAAAAAAAAAGATGATTACAACATGTAATCTTTTTAAAAACCCTAACAGCCACGATAATTTGGGACAATCTTTTAAGTGTGACATTTTAAGAACCACAAAACTATTTTGGGCAGAAGCATCTAAATTCACCAAAACTTCTTTTACTACACCAGTGCAGGTGCAGGTGACCAAAGAGACCCAGAGCCTACTTCTGCACTCCAGGGAAGCTGGTAACAACCCTGGCAGTGTGGCCCAGAGGAAGGGCCCCGGCCTAGACTGCGTGAGGCCCCGGAGTTTGAAAACTAGCACGGGAAGGAAGAGTAGAGTGGAGAGACACGCATAATTAAAATAAAGGAGGAGGAGAGGGGTCGGAAAACATTAGTCACACTATGGAGATCACTGACATCAACTAGACACAACTCTAATTCTAATAAAAGCCAACCGAAGGTTCTGTATGCAAAGTCAAATCACCTATGATTACATTCACTAAATGCCTGTTCAAGTTGGGATTTTTAAAGATCGAAAGGGGCCTCTAAATAACAAAAACACATTACAATATTGGTCTTAACAATTCCCCCCCAATAGCCCATAAATGAGATCCAGAACAAGTCCAACTCTTTACAGTATCAGCACGCTCGCTCTGCCTACTCGGATCAGTTGGGGAAGACCCCAGCAAACACATCAATGCAAATAGGCTCAAGTCTGAACATCAGAGGCGCTGAGGCGGAGAACAGATGGCCTCGCCTATCTAGTCAGGCTGTCCATCTCCAGAAGCAGAGAGGAGTGTGTGACTTAATTACCAGCTGTCCCGAGAGGAGGGCCTGACCTTTAGCCATTGTTTAACCACTCTCAGGAGCCCTGAATTACAAAGCCCACATGGACATGGGGATGGACCGGAGCTCTCTGCGAGTAAAAATCACTTACAGAAAACCAAAGCAGCTGCAGCGCTCAAAGACATGCAATAAATATGCAAAAGTAAAAGAAAGACTGGGAAGCCAAAGGGAAAGTCCCCATCTCAATAATTTAACTTTGGTTTGGCCTTGTTTGTTCAGGCAGAGTCTTGTTATATAACCCAGGATGGCCTTAAACTTGTGATCTTTGTGCCTCAGCCTCCCCAGTGCATGAACAGCAGGGGTCTACCAGTGTGCTTTGCTGACTTTGTTTTTAAAATGAAAGTATTTTTCCAGGCGAAATGGTCCTTCCTGTTCTGTATGCACAGATCAGGTTGTGTATAATCGTCAGTGCATTCTACGCAACACATCATAGAATCCAAGTGTTTACACCATGTTCTCAACCCTTTTTAGTAACATTAATACATCATGTTCATAAGAAATATAAGGGAAAAAAATCCGGCTTCATTTTCATCTTTAGAAGATGAAAAACAAGAGTTTCTCTGGTTTCCTAGGCAGCTGAAAAGACTTTTGTAAGCAACAAACATGCCAGGGACACACTACATCCTACAGATATGCTATAAATAGCAATGGTTAGGAGTGCAAGCAGACATTTTACTTTCTGCACCAAGAACTCACAGAGACCAGACTTCAAAGTCCAGCTTTGACATTTAGTAGCATTTTTTTTAAAGCAGGTTACTTTCTTCATTTAAAATAAACAAAGGGAAAAACAACTATTTTCTTATACATGTAGTGAGGCTAAAAAATAAATAATTTGTATAATATGATTATATAATATACTAAAAGGTACATAAAGAATGCTCATTAGAAGGCCATTTATTCAAAAATATTCGGTAGCCACAAGTTGGGAAGCCAAGAAGTAAAGATCTGAAATAAAGTCACTGAGAGATTTCAGTAATAACTTAGGAGTATCAGAGAAGAAGTGTTAGCAACAAGGATGTTTGGGTATTTTAAAATAGAAGGCTCTGTGTGTGTGTGTGTGTGTGTGTGTGTGTGTGTGTGTGTGTGTGTGTGTCTTTCATTTGAGAATCCAGAGCACTGGGGAGGCTAGCAAGGAATCTGCACAGCAGCTGCCAGGGAAGTAGAGTAAATTAATCAACTATCTTTACATCCAGGTAGCCTTGGTTCTGGCTTTCTAGATTTATTGAGAGTCTATGTGCTGGTTAGTGTTTGCTTTCAATTTGGCAGAATCTAGTCACCTGTAAAGTGGAAACCTTAATTAAGGAGCTGCCAGACCAGTTGGCCTGTGACCACGTCCATGAGAGACTGTCTTGACTGATGACTGACTGGGGACAGCACAGCCCACTATGGGCAGCACCAGCCCTATGCAGGTGGGTATGGCTTTATAAGAAAGCAGCTAAGGATGAGCTAAACAATGAGCAAGTAAACAGTGTTCCAATGGGCCCTCCCTCTGACTTCCCTCAACAGAGATTTTAAACTGGGAGTGTGAGGCAAAGAAACCCTTTCCTCCCATGTTGCTTTTGGTCCCAGTGTTTTATCACAGCAGAATGAGACTAGAATATTCTAGCAGATTGCTGTCTAGTCTGGTGACTCAAAACTGTAACTGGAACTCTGGAGGCTGAGGAAGGAGGACCACTATACCCTTGAGTCAAAGATGGGATGAAGCGAGACTGTTTTAAGAGAGAAAGAGGGATAAAGACAAAGATGGTGAAAGAGGGAAAGAGAGTAAGAGAAGGGGAGGACTAGAGGGCTACAGGGAGAAGATACACAGATACACAGACAGACAGACAGACAGACGGACGGACGGACGGGCAGGCAGGCAGGCAATCTAATTTTCAAGGGAAATTTTCAAGCGTACTTGAGCACATATAATAGCACACATGTGTGGGATGTTTGGGGTATTTAGGTTGTCTTGCCAAACTATCGCCAAAAAAAGTAACACTAAAAGTACTTTTTTTTTTTTTTTTGGTTTTTCGAGACAGGGTTTCTCTGTGTAGTCCTGGCTGTCCTGGAACTCACTCTGTAGACCAGGCTGGCCTCAAACTC
>BDUI01000007.1:1753505-1801000 GCA_002335545.1 Apodemus speciosus
GGTATAAGAAGAACAATGAGTACGTGGTGAGATATATAAAGTTGTTTCCTAACAGGTCTGCTCAAGTTGACAACTGTAAAAAAAAAAAAAAAAAAGAACTTAGCTATAAAAATAAATGCCTGTCTCAAGTGTTTCTGGAAGCTGTTGGGATTACAGAAGAAATACCCTAAAAGATTCATCATCATCATGAGTGCTGAGGATGTAGTTTGGTGGTGGTGCTGGGGGTGGGGTGGCATGGAGGAGGAAAAGAGGAAGAAGAGGAGAAAGAGCAAAAGTAATAGCAAGAGCCATCCCAGCTCATTATTATGAAGAAATGCAAGGTGCTGAAGACATATTTTTAGAAATCATCTAGGTATATCTAGGTGTAAAGGGGATACAGACATTTTGGAAAATGTCTACTTTATATATATATATATGTGTGTATATATATATGTATGTATATGTGTATATACACATACATACATAATTTAGAAATACAGATTTAATTTTTAAGTATGTATTTTTTTGCAAATATAAAACATGATCAAGTGCTGGAGAGCACGTGCGTATCCTTCACTTGTTAACTACGCTAAGAACCTTTGGGGTAAGAAAAGAGCAGGCCCAGGAATAATCTTAGATTTGAGAAAAATATTAACAGATACTTACAATATGCAAAAGCTTTAGCACATCAACAAACCTGTAAAACAGAGAAAGGAAAACATTGTTTTTTTTAACAGGCCAATGGGGAAGAGCATCTTCTGAACGGGGAAGAACGGTCTTCTGAACTGGGAAGAGTGGTCTTCTGGACTGGGAGGAGCAGTCTTCTGGACTGGGAGGAGCAGTCTCCTGGACTGGTACTTTGATACCTACACTTTCTCTGAGCTCATGATTTCCTTGGCAATATGATGGACTTTGCTTTTCATCCCAGCATCTTCATCCTGAAGTTAAAAAGTGCATTGAGAAGCATGAATTCATAAAGTATGGGGTCAGCAATAAGCTTGTCAGACAAGCAATTTACCCCATCCTTATTAGCACCCAATCCACACTGTACAATACTGTCGCTCTGCGATTCTGCCCAGCCACTGGGGTGTCAGAGAGCTACTGATGTGACACCCAGAGGAGGTGAAAGGCAGGGGTGTTAGGCTGCATTTCTTCCTCACTGCTGGAGTGCTGCAGTGGCTGCCAAATCGCTGCTCAAAGGAAGGCGAAATTCAGATAGGGGTCCCAGGCCATGTTTCTCCGAGTGAAAACAACAGGGGCTGGGATGGAGGCTGTGGTTCTCAAACTCCTGGGCACCGCTGGGATTGAGCACTGGAGTCTGCTGGGCCCAGGATGGGGCAGAATCTGGCTTGGCACAAGTGAGTGCCAAACATGGAGGGGCTGGAAGAGGGACTTTCTATGTGAAACTCAGGCATGGCTCTGCATGATGCCCCTGCGGAGGCAGAGGAGGAACTTTCTATGTGAGACTCAGGCATGGCTCTGCATGATGAAGGCCTCCCCCTGCAGAGGCAGTCCGTGATGACAGAGATAGTCCTCACTTGTCCAAACTGTTTTAAACACGGTGGATGAGGATGTATATGTCTTACTCAGGATGAATCAGAGATTAAATTTTTTTTCCAGGAAGGGATGCCTAGGAAGAGACTCATTGGCTAAATACTAAGGGCCTACCTAGACACCTCACTACATGGAGAACTGGGCTTTTATGTCATGGTCCTCTTCATGGGGTGTCATGCTGGCGTGCTCTAGGACAGGAACCTGATCTGGAGCGAGTATGAACTCCTGCCATTCTCAATACGAGATTTATTGGCTTCTGAGCTTGCTACAACCTTACCAGTTGTTCTGTCTGGTGGCATAGCCTGCGGCCCCACACAATACCTCAATGGCAAACATGGGGAATTAGTAAGACGATAACACAGAAGTAGCTCAGAGCAATCGGGAATGGGGCTGGGGGATGCACGCCTTTAACCTGAGCACTTGGAGACATAGCTATATCTCTGTGAGACTGAGGCCAGACTGGTCTACATCGTGAGTTCCAGAACAGCCAGGGCTACATAGTGAGACCCATGTCAATCAATCAATCAATCAATCAATCAATCAATCAATCAATCAATCAAATGAACAGCATCAAAAGTTCAAAATGGAAATGTTAATACACTACAAAGAAAACACGTATGAGTATCACGAAAAGTCCAGTGAGGTTGTATATATACAAGTAATTACAAGTGGTGGAAGATGGTGGGTTCTAGGCCAACTCTGACTACACTGCAAATCCAACTAAAATAATAAATAAGTRAATAAATAAATGTACTTTAGATGATGTATGAAAATGTGCTATGAAGAACTATTAATAGGTTGGGTAAATCATATCTCTCTAATTCTAAAAGCATAGTGTAATCAGTACTCCTCATGACATTATATATCCAACATCATCTCAAGGGCATCTTTTAATTATTTCTTAGTGTGAACATTAAATATCCCAGTGAGGACAAAAAAAACTGTACATGTCTGGGGAAAAAAAAATGAAGATTTAGAAAGCACTTCTGACGATTAGGTGAACTTGCTGCTGTTTGCAAGGGACAGACAGATGGACTTTTCCCTTCCTAGTCTCTGAAAGATCTGAAAATGCAATCCCTTAGTGAAGAGGAAAAACAGGGTAAATAAAGGAGCAAGCAATTAAGATGTTTACTTAAGGTGAAAATTGCAACCAGACCCTGCCCAGGGAATGTAACTGCTCAGTACAAGTGTCTCCACATACAGGCTTAAAGCCACAGCGGAGCACACAATTAAAATTAGAGGGAAGTTCTGAAGCTGCTGTAGAGAAGCATCAGACCCCTTTTTGTAAAGATTTCTTCTTCTTCTTCTTTGCATTCTTTCCAGCACTGGCAGCACCAGTCTGCACAGTTTCAAGAACTATTGAGCAAGGAGATGCATGAAAAGTCACCATGGCAATCCACTAGTCCTTCATTAACAGACCGCCATGGGGGCGGGGCGGGGTGACGTGAGGCTCTCTGAAGCAGTCTTCTCTTCCAGGGAATGGTGCTCCATCCCAGCAGATCCACTCAGCACGTGACAGTTCAAAGTATTGTCTTAGTTCTTTATTTTATTTTTTTAATTTTTCAGTAATGGTGGGTATTTAAAAAAAAAAAAAAAGGCCCTTCTGCACGCTACCTGGGTGCTCTGCCACCAATCTAAACCCAAGTCCCCTTTCTTAGTTCTTGAATTGGTTTTCACGTGGTTCCGGAATTTCCATGTCAAAACAAAGATATAAAATCAATGTGGTGTAAAAAATGACTCAGCTCTCTGGGAGAAAACATTTTAGCGATTTTTAAAAGCCATGACTGCGTGTGTTCCGTACATACTTTAAAGTCCTTGTCTCTTAGCCAAGCAGAGCTGATGTCCGAGTGAGTAAACTGGGTAATATTCCTTAAAGATTTCATTTCAATGGGTTGTGTTTTATTTTTGAGATAGGGTCTTGCTGAACCCCTTACTGGTCTGAACTCAGAGTCTTTCTATTGCAGCCTCCTGAGTTTGGGGATTATAGGCACAATCACCCCTCATCCCGAAGGTTCTTCAATATGTTTAGATTCTGAATTCTGTTCATTTGTTGCCGAGCTGAGGACTGATTAAGAGATGCTTCACATAGTCTACTGGGGAGAATTTCATACTCGGCGTCCCCAGCATCTGGACATGTATTTATTTACTTACTTATTCGCTTGCTCTAATGGACACATATGTATTTATCTACGTACTCATTTGTTCTAATGTGTATGTGTGAGCATGTCTGTACAAGGCATACAGAGGAGCTGTTGGAGGCCAGGGAATTGTATTGGATCCCCCGGAAGCGGAGTCAGGACAGTTACGAGCTGCCATGCGGACGCTTGGAATTGAACCAGTGTCCTCTACAGGAGCAGAAAGCACTCTTAACCACTGAGCCACCTCTCTAGATCCTGGAATTTTATTCATTCATTCATTCATTCATTCATTCATTTTTGCCTTGTTTTAATTGTAGTCATGTCTATGTTCATGTAAGTTGGAAATATAGGGGAGATCTTTATTTTTAGATTAATCTAAAATTACTTTTGAGACCATCAGATCATAACTAGTAGTTATAGTCATAAGGATGAGTAAGTTCAAACGCAGCAGATACACATGCTGAGAGCAGAATTCTCCCTAAGAGTACAGATGCAAAGTTGATTGTCTGCGGAGCTGGGGCAGAGGCTATGCTCAGTGCTTACCTAACATGCCCAAGGTTACACCTAAAGAGGGAAGGAAGTGAAAAGAAAAGCTTTCCAGTCATCAGCCTAAAAAACGTGTTGTCTCAGTCAGGCTATCACGGCTGGGAGAGGCTCAATTAGTAAAGTGCTTTTTAGCGAGTAGTTTTTGCTACCACCCCTGCCAGGCAGACCCTTGCTACCAGCTACACCCAGATTTGCTGGAGAACCTCTAAAGCTTTACAACTAAGCACCAAGCAGGTTAAGTGAAAGACCAGTCCCTGAATTTGATGAAGAGCAACTGAGAAAGACACCTGACATCTTGGGTCTCCATAAACAAATACACGTGTGTATATGTACACACACACACACACACACACACACACACACACACACACACACACACACGGGTGAAATTAAAAATTTCTGCATTAAATACTGCATCATTTTTCAACTTCTGGTAGTAACTTTGACCTATCTTCCCAACTTCCGCTGCTAAACACATAGCCAATATAATAAAGTCCTCTCCTCCCAAGATCTGCTGCATCAGTGAGGCCTTTACTGCCTCACTGCTGGGATTACAGGCGGCAGTGACAGCAACCACAATCTCTAAGTCTCCTTGTGTCGGTTCCTTCTATGTTTTACTACAAGAGTTTGCATGCAACCCTAAGAAACCCTAACCCCTTTACAGATAGACACTGCTCTGCCAAGACTACTCGGGGAAGGCTACAACCAGAGTATTTGTGAAAAGAATCCTCAAATGGCAAATGTGATGGGTAAGAGAGAACCGCAACTGAGAAACTGCGGCCAAGCCTGTGATAACTGTCTGTGGAGCCTTTCCTTGATTGCGCATACATGTAGGAGAGCTCAGCCCACTATGGGCGGTGCTGTCCTAGGACAGGCACTCCTGGGCTGTAGAAGAGTGACAGTGAGCATGAGCGTGGAGGCAAGCCAGTAAGTGGTGTAGCATCCCCTGCGGCCTCTGCTCAGTTCCTGTCTCCCGGGGGTCCTACCTTGATGAGCAGAGCTCCTCACTGACGGACTGTATCCTGCGAGCCAACTAAACCCACGCCCTTCCCATGTTGCTTTTGTTTATGCTATCTGCCACAGCAACAGAAACCAAACTCAGAGACGACTTATCCATGGAACATACAGATGCAGTCTAATCAGCCTAGTGAGGCTTTGCCTTCTTTTCCTCAGCTCTCAAATTCTATTGCTAAAGGGACGATGATGAATCTGACTTCTGCCCCCACTAATATCCACTTTCTAAGGTAGGTTCTTGAATGATTAAAACTAACGGCTTGCTGTTGGGGTTGGTCTGGTGCTGCTGGGATTCAAATGCGAAATCCTGTATCCCACTCCCTGGCTGCCCAAGAGGAGCGCATTCTCCCTTCCACCAGCTTCTGTGGTGCAAACCTTGCTGGCAGCGTTCACTGGTCAATAAAAGGATAAAGCCTATAATTAGGCAGCAGATAGAGGTAGGCAGGTTTTCAGTTACCTGGCTGGGGGTGGGGTGGGGTGGCCGGAAAAGAGAAAAGGGGGAACAGAGCGGAGATGTGGAGAGGCGGAAGTGACTTGGAGATGAGATGGACCATGAGCACATGGCCAGGGGACACATCAAGTAACAAGGGACAGATGGTTGGGACCTAAGTTAGAATAGCTCCAAAGTCTACACGGTCTTGGTTTACGGCTTGTGAATAAAATCCCTGGACTGTGTGTCTTCTGTCTGGGCTAGCTAGGATTTGTAATTCCATTTACAGGCTGTACACGTTTTGTCCTCCGCAACTCCAGCCTCTCAGCTTCTACTATGCTTTTTGAAATGGATGTGATCATGCGGACCAGACACCAGTCATGAACTAGTGACTGGGGCTGCATACATGCTCTCTCTCTCTCTCTCTCTCTCTCTCTCTCTCTCTCTCTCTCTCACACACACACACACACACACACACACCCTTGGATAACAGATATCCTAATGACATTATGCATCTCTCTCTGTATTCTCTGTAACTATAAGGTTAACGCTGCTGACGTCAGTATAGTTTTGTAAACTATGAATTCATTAAAGGGCTAAGTGACGATCAGTGATGCCCAGAAGGTCTGAGACGCTGCACTTGATCTCTAGCACTGCTTCCAGGCCCCCAACCCCCACCCCACATACACAAACCCCAAAATCGAGAAGGTGTGGGCTAGAGACATGGCTCAGCAGTAAAATGTACTTGCTGGGCGGGTATAGTGGCAAACGTCTTTAATCCTAGCAGTTAGGTAGGAGGCAGAGACGGACACATCTCTGTGAGTCTGAGGTTAGCCTGGTCTTCATAGACTCCCAAGCCAACATGTTTACACAGAAAGACCCAGTCTGAAGAAGAAAGGAAAAGAAAAGACACGCTGCTGTTCTGAGAGAGTCCGGGCACACACAGTAGCCCATGGCACCTGTAACACCAGCTCCAGAGGCCCAGTGTCCTCGCTGCCTTCACAGACTGAAACACACTAGACAACACGCCTTTCCCTTGCGGTGTAATTACTTTGGCATTTGCCTTTTATCTCCTCTCCTCCTTTTGCTACTGTCCTGGCACTGGGGCCCTACTCTCTGCACGGAGCCGGAATCACACACAACTGTGTGGAGTGGGACCTCCACGGTTACCATACATCATTCCTAGGCAGGCAGCACGCTTCTGCTACAGCAAAGGACAAAGCACAGACTAGAAAACTCAACTGTACCTCAAAATTCTAAAAAAGGAGAGTGTTCAGAATGAACACACACACACACACACACACACACACACACACACACCTCTGATAACTATAGGCCTCATCACTTAAAAAGCACTTATTGCTCATGCAGAAGAGCCAGGTTCTGTTTCCTGTACCTGCACAGTGGCTCACAAGCATCCAAAACTCCATTGCCAAGAGATATGATGACCTCTTATAAGTTCTGCAGGTACCAGACATGCATGTGGTACCCAGAAACACATGTATGCAAAACACTCATACACATAAAATAAAAATAAATATTTAAAAAAAAACCCAACTCTGATAACTCAAACACCTGGGTTAAAAATGAGAACTGATATGAGCAGACATTTCACCAACACAGAGCAGACATAAGAATGGCCAACAAGTATACAAAATGTTTTGACATGGTTATGTTAAAATCACAATGAGATACAACATCACACCCACACAATAGCTACAATTAAAAACATCAATCAAGTCAGGCATAGAGACACAAACCTGTAAGGGAGGGGGATCGGGAAAGAGGCCAGCCAATGAGATCCTGTCTCCAAAGAAAGGAACTAAATACAGAGAATCAGGTCCTGTCAGAACTCGGGAAGCTAGAGCAGGAAGATTTTAAACTGTAAGCCACCCTGGACTACCTAGTGGGGTACTCACTGTCTTGAAATACAAACCTCAGTGGAGCTACTGAGATTGGTACACACTGCAGGTGGGCACGGTAGCCCTTAAATGTTTTGAATGGGGTTTCTATAGTCTCCTAATAGAGTACATACAAACATACATACATATATACATACATACATACATACATACATACATACACAAACATATTTCTCTTTTAAATGTTTTAAGTTAAATTCTCTCTCTCTCTCTCTCTCTCTCTCTCTCTCTGTGTGTGTGTGTGTGTGTGTGTGTGTGTGTGTGTGTGTGTGTATAGGTCAAAGGGCAGCTTGTGGAAACTTGGTTCTCTTCTGCCTGTGGGTCCCACGGATTAACTTCAGGTCACAAAGCGTGGCAGCTTGGTGGCAAGCACCTCTACCCACTGAGCCATCCCACCAGCCTGCACCTCTTGTCCCTATTATCCTGAGCTTGTTTCCAAGGGGAACTCTCCAAGGAGTCAGTAGTATCTTTATGTCATCCTTCTAAAATATGAGGCTACTATTTGACCTTACCGACATGTGACAGCAAAATTAGTATGAGAAAATACAAGCAAAGTACAGAGAGAGAGAGAGAGAGAGAGAGAGAGAGAGAGAGAGAGAGAGAGAGAGAGAGAGATGTATAACTAGAAAAAGATGGAAAAGCAGTAGCCCCAATCTTCAGGAAGTGACAAAGGGACGAAAAGCACATAATAGCACAGCTAGGACCTGCTGAGCCTCTAAGGGACCAGACTGAAGCCAACTGTGGGATCGGAAGGCCTCAAGAAGGAAATGCATCCGATGCCCTTCAGTCACTGTAAGCATTCATTCCATACGTGCTCCCCAGTGCGGGGCTCAAACAATACCTTGAGGTAGGATGCTCTGACCACAGGAGCACAGAACCAAGCACAGCCACCTTAGATGTTTTTAAGGCTCTGTTCCTGGCTCCCAGCACGGGGAAGGCTCTCTGTGAGATCAGCATCTCACTGAAGAAAGGTCACCCAAAATAAGTGCAATTGTCTTATGTTTCCTCCCTAAAAATTCCCCTAACCAGCAAAGGCTCACTCAGAAAATATGACAAGCTCTCCACCGACTGAGCTAAATCTTAACGCTCTCCTTCCTTCTGAGCACTGCCATCCAAGAGAGACTTGGCCTCCACAGGGACAGCAGGGTTCACAGAGCGTCCCCACCTTCAGTGCCCCATGAACTGGATGGCCCTTCCTTGTGTTCTATATTTTCGTGTTGCTCCAGTACACAAGCTAACAAATGGGCCTGCTTTTTTCCTGGTGGGCGTGTCTCGGTTGATTTGGGCTGACTCAGACAGGAGCCTGTAAAGGAAGTGGGGACTTCCTTCTACTTACTGCACCTACCCGTGCATCGGTGCCAGAAACCTGAATTCTTCTTTCTAGTCCTTGGTGCCACCTTCTGCGTCAAAAAGCCTGTTAATTTATCCTTCTGAACAGTTCCTCAGTGCTTAATTGCCCCTTTCCTTGCTGTGCGCGACTTCTGTCGCTGGACAAAATGCGCAAGACAAACTTGGAAGAGGTCTCCTTGGGCTCAGGTTTCAGGGGTTTGTAATTCCAAGTGAGCCCCGCCCCTCTCTGTCTCAGTCTATAAACCGTCCCTTTGTTTTGGCACTCCCTGCTCTCGAGACCATCTTTCCTTCCAGGGATTTCTCGCTGCCCCGCCCCGTATTCCAGCTCATTCTTTGAGATGACAAGTCGTGGTTTTTCTCTTTACGATGGCTGCCACCCTCGAAGGACAGGACTACTCTCTTGTTCACCAACTATTTATAAGACACACGGCAGACTGTTACTATCTGTGGAAACCTCCTACTTCTCTCTAGTCTATCTACTTTTGTATCCTTCTCAACATAAGCACAGCGCCAAACCCACTGTTCACAAGCAAACAAACATGTCCAGTGGCTGCTACTGTCTCAGATCCGAAGCCTAGAACATGTTATTTGATGTGTTATACATAACATAAAAACACAAACTCAAAATCTATGGCACATATATATATAATATAGGATAGTTGACTAAATTAAATAAGGAAATCTAATTGAGGAGTCCACCTAGTTATCGACTCTGTCATTTTCTATGATTTATTTTTTAATTTTTTTTTGTATATGAGTATTTTTGCCAATATGCATGCATATGCACCATGTGTGCCCGCTACCTTTAGAGGTCAGAGAGGAAACTGGGTTTACAGATGGTTGTGAGCCACTATGTAAGAGCTAGGAGCTGAATCCGGGTCCTCTGCAGAACCAAAGTTGCCCTTCTCCACTGAGTCGTCCCTGCAGCCTCTTGCTTTAATTTTTTGAGCCAGGGTCTCAGTATATAGCAGTCCTTGGCCTGGAGCTAACTCTCTGTCTCTCTCTGTCTCTCTTTCTCTGTCTCTCTCTCTCTCTCTCTATCTACCTCTCTCTCTGTATACACACACACACACACACACACACACACACACACACACGACTTCTAGCTCACAGATTACTGCTTGTTTCTTCTACTGGGATTGAAGGGAATTAACATTTATGTATAACACACTCAAGAGTTTTACTTACGGGAGATAAATGTTAAGGGCATTCGCCACCATACTCCACCTAAGGTCTATTTTAATATGTGTGTGTGTGTGTGTGTGTGTGTGTGTGTGTGTGTGTGTGTGTGTGTGCTTAAGGGCACAGATGCTCAGAGGCCAACACTTCAGTTGTGAGCAGCCTGGTACCTGCTGAGAACCAGAGTCCTCTACAGCAGCAAGTGGCACTGGCTCCTAAAGACAACGACTATTCAAAGTTCTATATTCTCTCCATCTTGAAGGAGCAGTCAGTGACTCCGACCAGCAAAACAATGACACCTTGTATGACCTCAAGTGGCCCGTTTGGCATCTCACACTTCTCAGTTAATGAAGCTGTATCACATTTCAAAGCAGAGACTGCCTATTAAATAATAACATCTTCCCAAAGCCTGCCCTGTGAAACACTAGTCACAGACAAATGAAAACACATTGTCAAGGTCAAGAAGTAAGTCACACAGATTCCAAAACAGAACCTTTGACCCGAAGTCCAGTGACACGCTCCGTCACGCTTCTGGTAACAGCCCAGCTTCGCACACTCCTAACTTCTCTTTCGCATTTGCTCAGGACCAGTGATGTCCAATGACATTTTCCTATTGTTGAGGCCTCCTCTATCCCACTCAAGAGTTCTACTTACAGGAGATACATGTTAACAGCAAGACCTGCCCATGGTGCAGCTCCTTGTTGCTTTTATGTCAAAGAGGAGGTGATAGCATGATGTCACCTAAGGACAATGTCCTTTTCAGTCTCTACCCTTTTCATTGCAAGGGAATAAGCATAAGCGATTGTCAAAAGAATGGAAAAGGAACAGAGAAACAAGTATCTATCTAGAGAAGTTGCAGAATGTTTAATCACAAAGAAACAAAATGAATACACTCCTTTTATTAATTAATTAATTAATTAATTTCCTATGAGACTAAGTCTCGCTAAGTCCTTGGCAGGCTTGGAATTTACTATGTAGAACAAGATGGCCTCAAGTTTGCAGAAATGCCCCTGTTTCTGCCTCCAAACACTAAGACCATGGGTATGGCCATGCCTAAAACACATTTCTTTAAAACAAATATTAAAAACTGAAAGAACAATACACTGAAGTCTAAAGAGTTTCCAGGGAGCTGGAGGGATGGCTCAGATGGTGAAGTGCTGGCCCCGCAAGCTGGAAGACTTGAGTTCCGATCCCCAGTACGGTATAAAAGACTGGCAAGACAGCCAACAGTGGCCCTGCTGAAGTGCTGAGCTCTAGATTCAGGAAGAGCTCCTACTGGAGAAAATGGGGCAGAGAGCCACAGAGGAAGCCACCTGACAGTGACCCATGACCTCTGTATGAGCATCCATATACAAACACCTGCTTAATAATACTCCCCACGTACACACACACACACACACACACACACACACACACACACACACACACGAGAATTTCCAAAGGGGATTAGCAAAGATTCCGATAGCTTATTACTGTTCTCCAAACATGTTCCACAGACATCATTTGGCTTCTGTGAACAATGTACCAATTTGTTAACAGAAAAACAGATTGTAATTAAAAAATTCCAAATTGGGGGTTTTCAAGCAGGTTACACAGCCTTTCTAAAATCCCCTCATAGGCATCAAAGATCAGACATATGGTAGATCCTGCCCCTGGCCCTGGCCCTGGCCCTGGCCCTGGCCCTGGCCCTGGCCCTGCCCCTCGAGTGTTAGGGTTAAAGGCATACACCACCACCACACTTTACTCATTAAATAATTCAGCGGTTCTTAGTAAATTCAGGACTGTCCAGCCTCCACACAATCGAAATTCACAGCACTTTGTTATCTTCCAAACCCTCGGCACTCCTCACTAGTGACTCTCCATTCCTTCCTATGGCCAACCACGATCCCTCTGTGGCACATTTAGCTTCGGCCACTATTGGAATAGCGCAGTGCTTGAATGCAGTTGCTGCTCAGGTCACAGTACCGGCAGCAGCCACTCCCCTTTCAGATACTGACAGACGCCCTCCTGGGGCACTGTGACTCTCTAGCTAGCAGAGTTTCAGATGCCACAGCCTCTCTCCTGGGGCAGGGGTAGGGGCGGGAGGGGGAAGTTTTTAATCAAAGGGGTGCGGTGAGCACACATCCTGTTCCCCATCCCCTTCCCTTCCTCCTGACTGCTGGCTTGTGCTGTGAAGCCATCCCTGCTCTCAGAAGGGTCGCTTTGCCAGGCACGCTGTACATTGCTCTAGTCGGATTCCCCACTAAGTCACTGCCTCTGATACTGGGGTATAAACACTCCTCAGAGCCCTCCCCATACTGTTCTGTCTGTTTAGCCATGGCATCAATAATTCTTCTACTAATTAACTCCAACAATCTACCTCAGTGTCCCCTCAAATTCCCATCAAAGACTTTCAATTATAAACTGATAATATGAACATTTTTGTGTAGACATATATTTTTATTTCTCGTGGATAAGTAGTAAATGTAGGATTTCTGGGCCAAATGGTGCCTAAAGTTAAGGTAAGTTAAGTTAAGAACTGCAACTATTTCCCAAAGCACWGCTTCTCCTTTTAACCCCACCCCACCCCCCATTCTCACCAACAGTTGTCATTATCCATTCCTCTGTTGTTGCTTTTAAGTTAGTTGACTTGGCTGGCCTAGAATTCACTATGTAGATCATGCTGGCTTTGAACTCATAGCAATCCTCCTGCCTTTGCCTCCCCAGTGCTGGGATTATAGGCATGTGCTGGTGAACTTGATTGAAGCTATTTGTTCAAGGTTATCCAGCACAGCAGTGCTAAGTCTGAAGCACACGGGGCCCTGAATATAAGCAAACTGCTTCATTGCTCAGCAAAGACAAGGCATACTTAAAATAGTAAGTACTCACTGGCAAAGTCCTAGAGTGCTTGATGTGAAATGTTTAGGATTTCCCTTACTGTATATGACCAGTTATAACTAAACATCTCTGTGTACTCCATTAGACATTGTTCTCAGAAATGTCAGCATTTGTTCATTTCTTCAAAACAACCCTTGAAACAAGGGCAACGTCAACCCTACGCTCTACTTCTTTTTGTTTGTCAGTGAGGGAAACTGGGGCTTGAAGGAAGTGAGTTGTTTGAGATCACAGAGCTGGTGAGGGGTGGGAACCCAAACAATTTCACTGCACAGACTGCGTTCCCTTACACACCACGAAAGCAAATTACTTAAAAATGTTCTCCAGGCTTTGTAGGCAGGTCAGCACTGTCTAGAAAGAAGGCACTGATGGATCCTACTGCTGCTGCTGTTCTAGGTGAAGAGAGGCATGTAAGTTCCTCAGAGTAGCTGAGTCTTCCGAGGGAGAGACATTATGGATGCTACTGGTACAAGGGAAGGAAGGAAGGAAGGAAGGAAGGAAGGAAGGAAGGAAGGAAGGAAGGAAGGAAGGAAGGAAGAAAATGTTGCATGTCTGCAGTTAACTGAAATTACCATTTAAAAAAAACAAACACAAAAACAAATATATGGTGAGTAAGATGCCTCAGTGGGTCAAGGTACTTACCATATAACCCTAAAGATCTGATTTTAATCCCTGAAACCCACACAGGAGAGAAATGACTCACACGAACTGTCCCTGACTTCTAAACCTGTGATGGTGAGTGTGTTCTTGAACACATGTGGGGGTACACACACACACACACACAAACACACATGCACAAACACGAAAATAAATGTTTAAAAAGATAAAGATTTAGCAGGGATATGTCACTGTGGACAAAAGGACATGTAACTAGGAGACAGAAGCAGGAAGGGAAGAAAAGGCATCCACAAAGACAGAAGGGACCTTAGGGGTCTCCACGGACCACAGAATGAAGGCGTCAGCCCGCAGTGACAGGACATGACATTGGGAAGAACCGAAGAAGTGGTCAGAACCTGTCTCTCTACCAGTATAACCCCCAGTGCCACATGGAGACACCTATGTGGAAGATGCCACTTCCAGAGGAGGTGGAAATGGTCCAAATGAATAAGAACAGGACAAAACAGCACTTTGAATCCGGAAGAGCGAGCAAGGGTCCCTCCTCAAAGGAAGTAAAGCCCGTTTTAATTACGGCTCCCACACAAAGCGGTTTGAATGGTCTTTCTCAAACTCCCCACGGGCTTTGGCTCTCCGCACTCATTTAAATTCTGGGCGAATATCACTTTCTCAGAGGCTCTCATCCAAAGCAGCCACTATGGTTTCTAGCACATCACTGGAAAGGGTGAGGTGCTTCCTCTTGTCGTGTCCTCATCCCTCTTCCTCCACTGGGATGTGAGCACCCCAAAAGCATGGGCCATGATCACTGCTGACAAACATGGATGCTACCTGGGACGTGAGGGGTATCCTCTACACACCTAGAGAAGGGCTGCGTGTCCAAGAAGCGGCACAGGAAATGAGCTTGCACACTAGAGCGTGACAGGCTGTGAGAAAGGCTCAGAGGACGCTCCACCCACCTAAGTAAGGTTTATTGATTACCTCCAACAACCTGGTCTGAGAGCTGACCCTGGTGTGTGCGTGTGCATGTGTTTCTCTCTCTGTCTGTCTTTCTGTGTGTGTACCTGTGTGTGTGTGTGTCTCTCTCTCTCTCTCTCTCTCTCTCTCTCTCTCTCTCTCTCTGTGTGTGTGTGTGTGTGTGTGTGTGTGTGTGGTGTGGTGTGGTGTGGTATGGTGTGGTGTCTGGGGTATCTGATTGTTTTTAAGGCAGTGTCTTACTC
The DNA here is from genome assembly GCA_002335545.1 of Apodemus speciosus. Classification (NCBI taxonomy): domain Eukaryota; kingdom Metazoa; phylum Chordata; class Mammalia; order Rodentia; family Muridae; genus Apodemus; species Apodemus speciosus. The sequence goes on from BDUI01000007.1 coordinate 1,768,324, forward strand.
TATAGCCCATGCTAATCTGGAACTTACTACTGAACCCCAGATGGCCTTGAACTCATGCTAATCCTCCTGCCTCAGCCTCCCAACTAGAATCACAATGTGTGCTGTCATATCCGGTTCAGAAATTCTCATCCGCAAACACCAAATCATCACTGAGTTTAATCCCCATACCGGAAAATAGCCTAAGTTTTCACATATCAAATCATTTATAAGTAATATTTTGTTTTCATTTGGCATTCTTTAAGTCAAAAAGATTAAGTAATTTGATTCATGTAACCCAAATCATGGCTGGTAACCAATTTTTTATATTTATTAATTATTTTATGTGTTTTGCCTGCACATATGTATGTGCACCCCATGCCAAGGTCAGAAGAGGGTGTCGGATCCCTTGGACCTGGAGTTACAGTCCGCTGTGAGCCATTACAAGGGTGTGGGAAATGGACCCAGGACTCTCTAAGAGCCATGAGTGCTCCTAACTCTGGAGCCACCTCTCCAGCCTTGGACTCAATTTTAGATAACCACAGTGTGCCACTCATTTAAAAGTGGAAGCAAATTTAAACAGAGCAGCAATATGTCAAGACAGAAACATAATGGATTTCTAAATTAGGACAAGGAGTCAGGTGGCCAGCATTCTCCCCTTGGCCTGCTACACTGCAAGGATCCTGTAACATTCTATTCGGTGTCACTCCTATGTATCCTGGGGACACTGTGGCTATGCTCAGTGTCTCCCTTTCATAATAGCTTTACTCAAAGAGATATGGTTTCAAATGCAACATATCGATGTTTCTAATAAACTAAAAATGGCACAATGAATTTCCCTATCACACATCCTAAACCTTGATAAACATGTGGACAATTTTCATGTCTCCCAAACACATACACACACACACACTCACACACACACAAGTATGAATGCATATATACACAACACACACACATGTCCTGGATTATTTTAAGAAAACGATCATTATATTAGTAACAGTGAGATAGTTAACATATTCATTGTCAACCCGACAGGATTTAGAATAACACAGGCGACACCCTTCAGGGAACTCCTCTGAAGGGTTGGATCTGTGCTGGCTAAGTCTACTTGATATACGCTGGAGTCGCCTGAGAGATGGGACCCTCGCTTGAGAAAATGTCTTTGTAAGACTGGGTTGCAGGTCGTTTTCTTAATTAGTGATTGACGTGGCCCAGCCTTTGTAGCTAGTCGTCCCGGCTAGTCGTCCCGGGTACTGTGAGAAAGCAGGCTGAGCGGACCATGAGGAGCAAGCCATGGCCTCTCCATCAGCAGCCCCTGCCCCCATGTTTGAGTTCCTTCCTTGGCTTCCATCAGTGGACTGTGATTCAGGATGTGTAACCCAAAGAAACCCTTTCCTTCCCAAGTTGCCTTTGGCCACGGCATTTCATAACAGCAGTACTTACCCTAGGACAGCCCCGATTAGGGGAGCTCACATGAGAAAACCCACCTTCACTGGAGGTGGGTGGCACCATTCCATGGGCTGGAGTCCTGGACTGAGCCCAAGGGGAAGCGAGCTGAAAGCGAGGGCTAGGCGCGCCCAGCCTCCCGCTCCGCCGGCATGACTGGTGGACCCTGAACTGTGAGCCAGAATATCCCCTTCTCCCCTTATGCTTGTTGCTCGCCATGTATTTTGCCACAGCGATGTGGGAATCAACCAGTACAAGCAGCAATCTTTATTCTGAGGTAAAAAAGACACGATCAAGAGCCAGTGAGCTAGCTCAGTGGGCAAAGACACTCACTGCCAAGCCTGAAACCTGAGTGTGAAGCTGGAGGCCACGCGGCAGGAGGAGAGAGCGGACTCCTGCCCTGTGTATCCTGAAGCAGCAACAGCAAGCTTCCCCTCCACCCACACACATCTTTCTAAAGATGTGATCAAACAAGCCTCCAGGCATACACTCCTCTTCTCTCGAACAACTTAACAACTCCCCTAGGTGTGGTGGCTCATACCTACAATCTCAGGACTCAGAAGGCTGAGGCAGAAGGATTGCTATGATTCAATGCCAGACAGGGTTATACTGTCTCACAAACAAACAAACAAACAAACAAACAAACAAACAAACGAGCTGGAGAGTTGGCTCAGTGTTTAAGAGCACTGGCTGATCTTCCAAAGGACTCAGGTTCAATTCTCAGCACCCACACGGCAGCTCATAGCTGTCTGGAACTCATACTCCAGGGGATTTGAGATAGACAAGCAGATAAAACACCCCCACACATAAAACAAGATAAAACAAACAAAGAGACAAACACCCACAACAAAGAAGGTAAGAATTAGCAGCAGGACAAGAAAAGTCCCTAGGAGAGATTCAGTATCAAGCCATACACATGCCAGTACCCACATATATACATGCATATATAAAAAGCCAGTGACATTAATAAAATAATTTCTCAAAAGCCACCAAATAATCCTTAGGTGATACAGAGTTGGATACAAAGCATTTTAGGCGCAGAAACAAGCAAACCAGAAACGCCTTTGCAGACTAACTCGCTATGGCCACTATTGTTTTTTGCTCTCAGGGTGACAAACAGCAGTCCCAAGCAGCTGCAGGACGAGAAAAGCAAAAGCAGAAATAACAAATTATCAAAATATACCTGTTTCTCCTCCAGCGGGTCAGGCTCGCCCTTACTGGACTCGGAGCTGACATCATCTTCATCAGAGCTATCGATGGCGTCCTCATCAGAAGGCAGGTCACTGAGACCAAGATGGAGCTCACCCTGCCCCTCCTGGGATGTTCCAGAGCTGCTGCGAGAGAAAGGCCCATTAACAAGAAGACGCGCTGGCTAAACCAAACCAGAACCAGGTACCTTATCCTGGCCGTGTGAGGGAATGCACCGCGGAGACTTGGAGGAGTTGGGAAGAGCCAGGGAAGAAGCCTAACGCTACCTCTCCTTTCTGGCTCAGCTGTTATACACGCAGATTCATTGTGTTTAAACTTTAACATCAGTACAAATTCAACATCAGACCGTCAGCGTCAGGACGGGGACTGGAGAGCGAGTTCCCCCGCAGCCTCCAGTCTACACTTCCCCCTGTCCTTCCCTTTGAAGGCTGAGTCTGCACTGACTCCTGGTACAAACCAGGAGGCCTTACAGGGAGTCCTCCCTGTGAGACCTGTTGAGACCTTGGCCATCGGTGTTTAAAACAATGAAACAACAACAAAGTGCCATGTCTATAAACCTCAGGAGGCCCTGCTTAGGTAATCGGCAGTCAACAGTGCAGAAGTAATGAGGAACGTGTGCCCACCACCCCGCCTGCCCACCACGCCGCCTGCCCACCACCCCGCCTGCCCACCACCCTACCTGCCTATCACCCTACCTGCCAATCACCCTACCTGTCCCACCACCCTACCTGCCCACCACCCTACCTGCCCACCACCCTACCTGCCCATCACCCTACCTGGCCCCTACCAGCCCACTACCATACCTGCCCACCACCATACCTGCCAATCACCCTACCTGTCCCACCACCCTACCTGCCCACCACCCTACCTGCCCATCACCCTACCTGCCCATCACCCTACCTGCCCCCTACCGGCCCACCACCATACCTGCCCACTACCATACCTGCCCACCACCATACCTGCCAATCACCCTACCTGTCCCCTACCTGCCCACCACCATACCTGCCCACCACCCTACCTGCCCACCACCCTACCTGCNTCCCCTACCTGCCCACCACCATACCTGCCCACCACCCTACCTGCCCACCACCCTACCTGCCAATCACCCTACCTGCCCCCTACCAGCCCACCACCCTACCTGCCCACCACCCTACCTGCCAATCACCCTACCTGCCCCCTACCAGCCCACCACCATACCTGCCCACCACCCTACCTGCCCATCACCCTAGTTATCCGTGACATGTTCCTGCAGGTTAAGATGTAAGCAGGACAGTAGACTCAGAGGGTCTCGGGCTCCGCCCTCCCACAGAAACAGGACAGAGCCCAGCAACCTGAGGGCCTTTGAAAGCCCTCCAGGTGACTGTGACTCAGCCTGGAGCTGGGAAAGCACTTCCAGGCCACTTATCTGTTCTTCCCTGTCAGCCAGACCTCGCCAAGGTTTGCTAGTGCGTACACAGAGAGAGATCTCATGGAGCTAACAGTCACTGTTTCAATCCAATCTGCAAGGGGAATTCCACAGTAAAGTTCCCCAGGCGGATGATGGGAATCAGCCTAGCAAAGGAGGTACACGCTTAGAACAAGATGCTTTTGCAAACTGCCTACCCAAGACCAGGCTGGCTGTAACCCTGCATCTGGGGCTTTGAGCAAACGGATGGCTCTGGGTTTGGGCTACGATGTAAAGCTGTCTCGGCAGATAACGAACCGCTTTCCTGATGTTCCTCAGATCATCTGCAGAACAGAAGAGGTGAATCCAGCAGAAGACCCCAAGCAAGCTGTCAGGAAAAACAGCCCCGGGCAGAATGGACGCATCTGAATTCCACTCCGGCTGCGGCCCTGTTTCAGGCCACAGGCAGGCCACTCAGCCGCCAGAGCTCCAGATTATAAGAATTTCTAATGGGACTCTTAAAAGCTACGGATAAACTTTCTGCCAGGTCCTGATTACACTGTGGAATAATAGACTCGCCTCAGAAGCTGTTCCTGCAGTTCGGCCCCTACACAACAAAGGAGCTGCATCTTGGCAAACTGCTAAAAGGAACACCTCCTAGCACCAAAGACCTGCTTCCTGTGACTCAGTGGCTAGGGCCTCTTATCACTCAGCTGGGTGGATGCACACCTTTATCATAGGTGGCCTGGACATGCAGGAGACTCACATCCTGGATTGGGAGGGAGGCAGGGATTTTCCAGTCAGATCACTGACAAAATTAGCTGTCCCTGGGAGCAGGGACCAGAGCCAATTCAGCTGGGTTGTTCGTTTTTGGTTTGCGTTGGCAAGAATAAATAACAATAAACAAGGTAACGAGCAAAGGGCCCATCCATGCAGACGGAAAGAAATGTGCCTTTACCTTGGGGGAGGGGAAGTGTTGGCTGTGCTGGGAACCAAGGAAAGGTCTCTCACTAAGCTAATGCATCTGCTTTCCCCTTGCGATGGTCTCCAGAGCCTTGCTACCTCACTCAGCACATGTGAAAAGTTCCGAGCAGTTATCAGCATGATCTGGAAACTTCCTTAAAAAATGCAAAAATCTCAGTCCCAACCGTGACCCTCAGCATCAGACTCCAGTGGCCCAAGAAGTCCTGTCCTAGCGGGGCTTTTCCCATCAGCCTCTCTGAACTTTTCCTGGGCACCTCGATGCCAGGTGATACGTGGTCCAGAAATGGGGTATTGATTTTGGCTACAGCTGAAAGTGGTCCTCAGCCAAACACTTAAAAGGGCTTTATTAAGAAGATAGCTACTTCTTGTCATCTCTTATGGAATTCAAAGGAAAATAAGATACCACACACCTGTAACCCTAGCAGTCGGGAGGCCAAGACATGGGAATCTGAATCTGAGGCCATGCTAGACTCTAAAATCAAAGCAGGAAACAACAACCAAACAATCTCCAGAAATGAAATATCAAGTGCAAAGGTCACTATTTAAGAGAAGGGGAAAGAAGCTTTAAATGTGGGCGGGGTTGAGCACATGACCGAGTGGCCATATTTTTCTAGCATGAACAAGATCCGGGGTTCATTCCCAACACCACGGAAAACAATACCAGAACTTTGTGAATCCGAACTTCCTGATATAAAACAGTGGGACACTCAGACTTCCAAAGATTGCTTACGAAGGCCTTCCCAGGGTCTCTATCCCTTTATCACAAAAGGCCTGTCTGTCTCTTCTGGACTCTAAAGCTCTTCATACCAACAGCAACACAATCACCAGTTTTCCTCATCAATACATAGGCACAAGACAACTGTGTTTTCAGCTGAATCACAGCGTGCTTCCTCACACGCTCCACAAGCCCTTTATTTTTTTTAAGATTTATTTATTATTTGTGAGTACACTGTAGCTGTCTTCAGACACCCCAGAAGAGGGTACCCGATCTCATTACAAATGGTTGTGAGCCACCATGTGGTTGCTGGCATTTGAACTCTGGACCTTCAGAAGAGAAGTCAGTGCTCTTAACCACTGAGCCATCTCTCCAGCCCTCCACAAGCCCTTTATAACATCTACTTATTTTGGTTTTTTCTAGACAGGGCTAGCCTGTATCCATGATAGTGTAACTGGCTGTTCTGGAACTTTCTCTGTAGACCCTCCTGCTGGGATTAAAGGTGTGTGTCACCACCCAGCTCCCTTCTGCCATTTTTAACTGTGAAAGGATGAAGCTGGCTACACTGAATCAAGAGGAAGGGTGGATGTGTAAGGGAAGAAAAAAAAAAAAAACAACAAACTAAAGGAAGGATCCAAGAGAGTGAGATCAGTCAGAACAGAGCAGCATCCATGAACTACGCTCAGCCGTGAAGTTGTTTATCACATAAACAACCAGCCTAGACTTTAGACTCCTGATGATGTGATCAGGGGTGCTTACTGAGGCCAGTCCTGCCGGAAGGAACTGGTCTAAGCTCTGTTTCCTTGAAGGTTAACACCTAACACTGTCCGTTTTGCAGACTAATGAACCAGGACAGGATGGTGTTTCCTCCTCATCCTCCTGCCCAGTTAGTCCCTATGTAATGGTAGGAAAAAAGGTTAAGTGAGTTCAGCAACAGCCGGAGCATGCACTACCTCCCTGACCAGCCTTTCGAAGTCAGATTTGCTTCTGGAAGGATACAGATTTCTAGGAGATCTAGAGAAAACAAAGCCAGAAATCACCTCCTACTGATAGGCACGGTCCTTCAATTCCAAGTGCCAAGGTCTCTGTTAATCACTTTACAGATCAGGCTAGAAAGTTAAATTCTTCCCGTGCTGGCTTCTCTGTGGACAGAGCATCCTCCACTGGAAAATACATTAAATGTTACATAAAAACTTAATAGCAACAGTCCTTCTTAGAAAACATTTCATTGATGCCCTCTAGGATTTACGAACATAAAACCTGTGGAGATGAACTAGAGTTCACCACAGAAACACCCGTGTTTGCCAGCACTGACTAAACACCTCAGCCAGGGAAGGAAGACAGCGGGATGGACAGGCAGAGAGGCAATGTGAGCGGCTGAGCTACCGAGTGCCTCTCAAAGCGGAGCAAAGACGCCCAGGATAACGCCTGGCACTTCTGAAGTTCTATCTCATTACCAACGAGAAGCGTGTAATTCTCAACTCCAGCCTTTTCCTCTTCCACCCTCCACCCTGGTTCAGTCTGAAGAAAACACACGCGCATGCTCAGCGTGCTGTTACAATCTCGCTAACGGATTCTGAGCTGTGACCGTGGGATCTGGTGCTCCCTTCGGCTGCTTTCATGTTTGTCACAAAATGAACAGAAAAGCGAGATTGGGGGCTTGAAGGATGAACATTACACGGGAAACAGTAACTTAATGATCGATACATTATTACGTCAAGCTGGGAAACAGTAACTTAATGATTATATAAAGCTAACAGGCTTCATAATTTCACCAGAAAGTGTTACTTCAATTCCCACCAAAACCTCTGGATTCCAGTGTCACTGGAAAACCATGAATCAAATCCATAGTAACACAGATCTGAAAACCTTCCTTGAAAAGTTTTGTTTGCTTTTGTTTATTTTGTTCGTTTTTCTTCACGGTGCAGGAGATGGAACCCAGGGATTCTAGCGCACTAAGTAAGCAAAGGCTTGACTGCTGAGCTACCAACACAAGCCCCAAGTCGTTCTTACTAAGTCCTCTTTGAGGTCTAGAGTACACCTGAAATTTCCCCTAAGACAAACAGGGTGGTTCTTTTGATTGTGTTATAAAAAACTGCCGTAGCCAACAAAATAGTCAGGCTGATCATTTCACCCGCCAGGACATCTCAGGAGTCATATATGCCTGTCACTCACATTTGAAGGATCTCCACACATGGGACAGCATATGCAGAGTCTAGGGGCAGCCTAGAAGCCACAACAGAGTCAGAGTTACCTGCCCTGCCCAGGCACTGCAGTCAACCATGTGACTCTGCAGGGAGGTAATGGAGTCCTCTGCAGGTCCCCCACAGCCTTGTTAGCCGACCATTCCCCACTCCTCTCTTTTCCTTTCTCCTTTTGAAACCTTACTCTGTAGTCCCAGGCTGGCCCTTAATTTTCGATTGTCCTGTCTGAACCTCCAGAGTTCCGGGGTATAGGCATACGCCAACACACCCAGCTGCAGACTTCATTTTAATTTTAAAAATGGTGACAAACACCTATAACCCCCAATTGTTCGAAAGCTGGAGCACAAGAGTTGTGACAATTCTGGGACACCTGACGGGAACAACCTGAGAGATCTAAAAAGGCGCATCGGGAAAACAAATAAATAAATGAAAATACWGAGTTCCACTATCATGATGTCTAACAAGACAAAAAAGAAAAGCCCTGTAGTGTGTAAACAGGACATTAACCTTTTTCCATTACAAATTGATTAATACAGAATAAGAATCTTTAAAAACGTAAACGGGTGGGATAGTAGGAGTCTGAAAAACTGAAACTTGGACAATATACATGACAGCGTTTTGGTCCATGAATGCTGGAGGTGCCACCAATCAAGCCTCTAAGACAATCAGGCCGGGCCAGTGAGATGGCTCAGTGAGTAAAGGTGACTGCCACCAAGCCTAAGACTTGAGTTCAGTCCTCGGAACGTACATGATGGTGGAAGGCGAGAATGGACTCCCAAGTTGTCCTCTGACCTCTATGCAAGTCAAAGAGGAACAAGTGTCCCATCCCACAAATAACTTTTTAAAAATTAATTAAAAAGAAATATCTTCGTGAGAAGATACCTTGCTGCCTGGAAATATGAGCTAGAGACTATTTTAAACTGGCTCTGAGAGACTGAGAAGAAGGAGAGAAAATGGGCTTCGGTGGTAGACCTGGTCAACACGTCCTCTTCAGTGTCCAGCCCTTATAAATAGCATCGCCATCCCTTCCCTGGGCTGCATTTACCGCTAGGATTCTTCAAAATGGGCCTACCAAGTGAAAACTAGAACAATGTCTGAATCTGACCCTTGAAGCTGACACCTAAAAGACAGTCTTGATGGGTCAACTCTGAAAATGGCTTAAGAAAAAAAAAGAGAATTAAAAATACTTAAGTGTGAGAGCAACCACACAGATACCAATAGCCTCGTTGTGTTATCACTTGACAAGTCATTAAGGCTGAACTAGAAAGGAGCTGTTCTTTTATAAAAGGGGTTTCCGGCAACGCCCATGATAGTGGAGTAGAACTGGGAGGCTCTGGACGATCAATGGCTAGGCACCTATTTGGAAATAAGTTAGATCTGTGCACAATACTACTTGTCCTCTGGCCAAAACTGGCGGGCTATAAGATCAGAACCCAGTGCTTTTTCTATCTATGTAGAAGAAAAAGAAATATGCAAAAAATGTTCAAAAATGTGCTTTTGAGAGTTGAGGACTGCAGCTTAGTTTTATGGTCCATGCCTAGCATGTGCGAGGCCCTGGAATTGATACTCAGAAACACACACACACATACACACACACACACTTTTTAAACATACATAAGAATGTGTGTGTACATATACAGATATGCTGACATATCCACAGGCTATCCCTGGAGAGACTCAGGATACACTGATGCCTAAAGTTCTGAAGAAAGCACTGTGGTGCATTCTGTTCTTCAGTAATGACAGGGACTGAACCCAGGGCCACAAGCATGATAGGAAAATATTCTGCTATTCAGAAGTATTCTCTACTCATTTTACTACATTAAAAAAACAAAAAACAAAAACAAAACCACTGTTATCCATATTCATTATCACTTTATCAAAGACCATACCACAGTAAGTTATAGCAGTACATACCTGCAAACTCATGCAGAAGACAGAGACAGAAGGACGGTGAGTCCAAGGTCTGCCTAAGCTATAGAGTTCTAGCTTGACCTATATAGTGTGATTTTGTCTCAAAACCAAAAGAAACAAAGGCAACAACAACAAAAACCTCAACTTGTCAAGTGAAAGGTGGTTCAAAGAATGAATGTATGTATGTGCGTGTTCCTACAGTTCATTTTCTATCTAATTCTCAGGCTTAGAAGTCTGCATCCTATAATCCCGGCACTTGGGAGGGGAAGGCAGGAAGATTAGGAGTTCAACATCATCCTTGTATGTGGGGATTTGAAAGTCAGCTTGTACTCAGAGATCCTCTCTCAAACCACACACACACACACACACACACACACACACACACACACACACACACCACACCACACCAAGCACAGAAATCTTTTAACTCTCAGAATACAAGAACACAGAGATTGCGGCTTTCCCTAGCTGAGAGGGCTTGCTTGGCATACGCCCCCCGGTAATGGGCAAAAACCACACATGCCAGGCAAGCACTGTGCAACTGGGCTACGTCATCAGCTCCCAAGAACTAGCCAGTTGACGGCTTCAAAAAAACAAAACAAAAAAAACCTCCAGAGGTCAGTACCTGGGGCCAAAGACTAACCATTACATCGGTGGCCTATGCCAAGGTGAACGGACCATGTGAGATGTCTCCTTGACGCGCCATCTGTCTCAATGGAGAGCTCCCTGTCCTGCAAGTAACGATCAGTTCTGGTTCCGGTTCACCCAGTAGATGGTAAAGGACCTACAGGCTGAGCACAACCCAGTATCTTGCCCCCACCCCCCACCCACCCCCACCCCCCGCCTAGCTGGGAGGCAGCCAGGTCAGGTCTGTGCTGTTTCTAGCCTAGAAGTGAATAGAATTCTATAAAAGTCTACACCAAACAAAACGAGTACTGAGCTAAAATAGCGACCTCATATCAGCAACTTTGCTGTTTTGGAGTTTGGAAGGCTTGGAGGAATGATTCCTTAAAATAAACTTCCTGCTGTGCAGACTACAACCTTTCTGTTAATACCAACAGAAAACCATTCTACTGATCAGAGAGCTACCACTAATAAAATAGAGCCGACATCTAATCTAGTTTCTTAGCATACCAAAACCTGATGTTTCTCTTTTTCTTTTTCAGAGATCTATTTCCTTATGTATATGGCTTCTTGTATCTGCACGTGCATGCGCACACCAGAAAAGGGCATTGGAATTCATGGGACTACAGTTACAGATGGTTGTGAGCTGCTATGTGGGTGATGAAAATTGAACTCAGAACCTCGGGAAGAGCAAGCAGTCAGTGCTCTTAACCTCTGAGCCATCTCTCCAGCCCCCATCATGTTTCTGTTATAGAAAACTGAAGTTTTTAGGTATTGTGGACCCAATATCATTTTTTCCTTTACTTCGTCATAGCAGAATATGTATTTACTTAGTACCAGCCCAAATAAGGGCCATTAGAAAGAGTGAGCCTGAGATAGCCACATAAGGTCACTTCCTATTTGCAGACCCATGCATGTATATTTACATATATATATGCATATATATATATGATGCACGTATATTTACACATGTACATAAACTTTACTGATACACCAGGWCCTAAAATAAGGCAACTATACCCTTTATTTCTATTAAAAAAACAAATTTGATAGCCTATTATGTATCTATCATTCATTATTCCGGGGGCTAAGTAAAGATAATCCATTAGGGTCAGTTAAAATATTCAAATTATCAACTATATTATTCTTTCTCTTTATTTTCCTACTAAGTGTGGCCTTCCTAAACAAATAAAGAAAAGGGATTTAGGATACACATAGTAAAGGGACCATTATCTTAAAAAGGAAGTAAGGACTCGGAAACTTAGAGGTAAGAACCCTGACCTACAGTGTACAAGGCCCTGTGGTCTATCCCTACCAGCAGGTCAGCGGAGTCAAGAGACGGAGGGAGGGAAGGATTGAGGGAAGGAAGGAGGGAGTGAGGGAGAGGGAGGAGAGGGGGTTAGAAACAAAGAACCAAGACAAGGGAGGGAGAAAGAGAGGCACACTTTAGATAGCATATTACAAGAGGCACTGTGGCTCACGGAGCCACGAAAATCAGTGTCCTGTGCAGGCTGCTGAGTCAGGGATGCGTGAAAGGACCAAGTTAGAGAAGTGACTCCAGCAAGTCACCCAGGATGCTGGAAGCCTGGGGGATGGTGCACACAAGGCCCGAAGGTAGGCTGGAAGTGATGTAGAGGGCGGGCACTTCGGCTGCTAACAGCAGCTGCCTGGCAGAGCCAAAGCAGAACGGACAGGCCACCATCTACCCCAGCCCCCCAGAGCACGGGGCATCCAGACCTCGCTCTCTATGCAGCTCTGCCAACATCTAAAGTTCAGGAAGGATCAAGCAGGGGGGCCAGTCGGGAGGTGAGACTGATCCCAACTGAAAGCTCACCCCGTGGGTAGCTCCTCTCAAGGTGACCCCTTGTCCTGTGTCACTTGTGTGTGCCACGCTGCTTCCTCCAATGTCATGTCATCGCAAGCCTAGTCCATCCCAGTGGCCACTGTGGTGAGACTTTTGGAAAATGTGACTGTGTGCCATGCTCTTGATTGTGACTTGGTACAAACCACTGCACTAGCGTAAGGACACAAAGCAAGACCCAATTTCTGAGTGGGCCCGAGTGTCTAACCCCAAATTCTCCTCGATGCTTTGTATTACTGGAGAAGGTCCTCAGACAAACCCGAACAGCCCTATTATCCATCTGTATAGGGAATTACTAGAATAAGCCAATCATAATAAACTTCCTGTAGGAGCCGCAGGTTATTCCACCTTCTTGAGATACAAGGCCCACCTTCCACAGTTCCTGGGGATTCATTTTATTCCTGCGTAGTGTTGCAAGATATCTGGTCCTCCCTCTCCAGCGGTGAATGTATGCTGACCGTCAGTGGGTGTGGCGCTTTGTGTGTTCAGCCAAGGCCACGATCCTAGAATGAGAATCCCTCCCTCCCTCACTAATATGGCAGAGAAGAGTCAACTTCAATGACTGGCAGAGAGACTGTCATCCTCCAGAATCCTGGGGGGCACAAGCAGGTAGGTGCGCTGGGCTTTTCTAAGATTTACCTTGAACCACTGCATTGAGGGTTGTCTAAAATTGGCTTTGCATATGCCTAGCTATATTTTGTAATAAAAAAAAATACCTAAATAGAATCATGACAAATTCAGGCAATATTTAAGCTGAAGGCCCTGAGGTAACGTTGCATTAATGTGGCATGTTCTGTGTTACAGCACGCTAAGTGTTACATTACACACGGACCTGACTATAATAAAGTGGGAGGGCGGTATAAGCAAACAGTAGTTAAACCCAAAGGATGTCTGCTTTCACCCCCAGATTTAGACAGAGCTGTTGAGTGTCTCGGTTCCTATCAGAAACTACAACCCTACCGAGAACTTCCCCGTAGGGAAAAGGACAGCAAGGGCTTGGGAGCCCGCAAGGAGGCGATGCGGGACAGGGCTAAGTTAGTCACTCGCCATTAAATTTAGTTCACTTCCTTATTCAGATACCTATGAACAATGTCGGCGCCAGTTCCCTTCCATATGTGTGAGACATGAAAGATCTCGCCTAACGTCTACTACTCTCGAACAGCTATGGAGCAATAACATCAGAGACCCAAATAGAACATTCTTTCTCAGAGTACCCTGGAGATGCATCTAACGGGAGTCAGGCGGGTGTTTCCCCCATTCCTTTACTTTTATTCAGTACTGAGGAATGAACCCAGGGCTTCGCCCACGTGGGGTAAAAGTTCCACCACGGATATGCTGCCACGGATATGCTGCCACAGATATGCTGCCACGGATACGCTGCCACGGATACGCTGCCACGGATACGCTGCCACGGATACGCTGCTACTGATACGGTGCCTCCCTTACCTACTCTTCGTTTAAGAACAGAGTCCGGCGATGCAGCCCGGGACTCTCAAACTCACAATCCTCTTGCTTCTTACTCCTTGAGGTAGAAATGATAGCAAGATGCTAACACACTGGACTCTCTCCACTCCCTCAGTCCCACGTATCAGGGTGCCTCCCACTAGCTATACTGTTGACTAATTCTGTGTATTTTTAGAATCCTTGAGAACTTCCCCCTCAAAAAAAGCTCAACAATTATAGCAAACTATGATAACATCTTCTAAAACTAGAGTCAGGGAAAATGTAGGAAGTAAAAATAATCATCTACATAAGAAGGGGATATACAGGTTCACTCTGTGCAGGACCCCAAGCATTTCTTTATAACATCAAACCTGTCTAGGCACAAAGGACAGGCTGTCCTCCACAGAGAAGGAGAACACTGTCTTAGTCCAAAAGACACTTGTGTTTGAAGCAACCCCCCCACCCCACCTCTCATCTGTCTGTATAACTGGTTAGCTACTTAAGCTTTTTAATTAAATGTTCCTTTCAACCATAAAATAGAATACCGCCTGCTATTAAAGTTAAATGGAATAATGCTAGCATGTCTATTATATCCAGCAAACAAGAAATAAATACAATTTAAACTAATCTTCAGGGTCTAGGCAGGTAAGTGTAGGTCTCACCCCTCATCAAAGAAACTTCTCTTTTGCAGCATATAGAGACCATTACAGAAAACCACAAGCAAGAACCATGCAGAGTCATGGAGCCCTGTCCCAAGCAACACATCGATAACCTAACTCCTCTGCCTAAGGCCCAGGGCTCACAGGGGAAGAGCCGGAGAAACGGGCAGTTGGCTGTAAGATTGTGACTCCTCGGAAAGTCAGGAGCTACAACCATGAACCCTCACCACGTGACTTCTAAAAGATGAGCTGGATAATGACAGAGAGGAGGACAGGAGTCATGAAGCCTCCACCCTACACGCAGAAGTGCAGGCAGCTAAGGAATGCTGAGAACAAGACAGTCTTCCCCGGGAGAGTAGAGATCTGTTCTTGTTCACCCCTAATAAGGCCAGAATTTGATACAAACCTGATCTATGTATTGCACAAATGAATTAGACTTAATCCTCGTATCTGAGTATGGACACTGTATAGTACAGTTAGGTGTATCCACCGCCATTTATTTTTATACTGCCTACAATGTTAAGAATTTTTGTTTTCTTTTGTGATGCAGAGTCTTAATAGCCCAGGCTAAGCTCAAAATTACAGTCCCACCTCAGTCCTGATCGCTGGCATTATGTGGCACTGCCATGTTTGGCTTGCTAAGTATCTTTTCAAAGGGTGAAAATCCTTTCAGAGGGTGGGGGGAAAAAGAACTATTTGACATGCGAAAAGGCTATACAACATCAGGCTTTTAATTCTGAAATGCAGTCTCTGAGGCTTTTTCTACTTTAATGAAGTATGAAATCTGTATTTAGAAATGCAATAAGGGCACTTCACTTCCTATTGCAAAATGAAGTTTACGTTATCAAAGGAATGTGCTTATAAATCAAAGTTTTATTAGAACTAAGAATGCTTGTTTTGTACACTTTTGCATAGGTATAATTGCATAGGTACAAGAGGAAAGTTATGGCCTGTCAACTATAAAATAATTCCCACTGGCCTTTTAAAGGAAAGAATTGCTAATCTGCCATATAATTACATCTGCTGTGAACCAAAACTACTGGTATTTAGGTCTCAGCCTGCACTTACTGGTTTCAAGAAACTTTGGTAAGTCTTTAACTTCTCTGTGTTTCAGTTTTTCTTTCATAAAATGAGACAATAGTGGGCCTACTACCAGAACTCCGTGAGGACTGTATGAATCAATGCAAGTAATTCAGAAACAATGCTTTTGTACAGAGAGCTGGTCTGCCTGTCCTTTTATCCTCTCCTACATAGTAATTTTATCTGTAACACTAAAGGGCAAAACATGACTGCTGCAAACACTTAACATCCAGAAGCAGATAGACCATTACCGGCTAGACGATTTCTTGAGAAGAGCCTCTGCATTACCCGTCATGTGAAACTGCTCACCTCCGGCCCAAGCACCGAGTCTAAGCAAGTCCGGTGAGCCTCGCAGGTATCTCCTGGGGCTGCGTGCTTAGTTTTGATGCTTTCTAGGTTGTTTCTTACTCGTACAGTAAAACCCTCAAGCTCTGCATTATACTCTCTTATTTCTAAAGGACTTTTAGTCACTTTACATTGGCTCACTTGGTGACATTCCACTATTTCATAATCTCTCTCTCTCTCTCTCTCTCTCTCTCTCTCTCTCTCTCTCTCTCTCTCTCTCTGAATAGTAATAATCACTCCGTGAACAACATCCCATGAATGCAACAAAGTTGCCGATTTCCTTCCCGATGTGAACATTTTACAGAGAGCCCTTGTTTCCTCTAAAGGCAGCGGAGAAGGCAGGGATAATGAGCAGGCAGGAGCACGCACCACCCGTCCACGCGTCCACGCACGCACCACCCGTCCACGCCTGTGGCACAGCTGCTATCCCTGATTACACACAGACGGTTGGCCGGGGCTTTGAGCGGGACACAGACCTAGACGGGAAGATGGGGAAGATCCTGAGTGGCTGCCAAGTCAGCCTGTCCCCTCTCCCTGTTCACCAAACAATAGACTCCCAGAGATAGTGTGACGCCTCCTAAACTTTCCATTAGTACTAAAACTTTCCATATTGAAGAGAAAAACAAACCAATAGTCAAACAAAAAAAAAAAATTAAAGACTTCTTTCTCCACTGAAGGGAGAAATGAAGAGAATCTTTATCTTTTGTTTTATAAATTTTAAAAGTTCTATAATAATTTTTATAATTAAACTAGCACCAACTTTTAAAAGTCCCCATTCTTCCTGCCCAGGTTTACTAATCTCAAGTACTTTAAGCATTTCTCATTAATGTTTTCTTTTTAAATATTTGTTAAGGAAGGCAGAGTGGGGTGAAGACAGGCAGGTATTCCCATTTGGTCTCCCTCATTAATGAGAAAACAAAACAAAACAAAACAAAACAAAACCAACCAGACCATGTTGCTATGGTCTGATAAAGTCACAGCAATAGTTTTTTCTGCATGAGGACAGTCTCTAAAGGAACCCTTCTAGTACCCTCCATCTCTTCTATCTCAGCTCAAGATCAACGATCAATTCTTTGTATTTTGCAAGGTAAATGGTAGGAAGAAGAAACGCTTGCAGTTGAGCATCAGACGCTATGGTGGCGTAGAAACACACACCAGCTCCTCCGGGCTGCATTCCTAAACTCGGGTTTGACTGACGGAGTCCACCGGGAGGGCTCCAAGAGTAGCCAACAGAAACCCTTCCTGGGACAGGATTTCCGTGGGCACACAGAGGACACATCCACTCCGGAGAGTGCTCACGGCAGGGTCACAGAACACTTCTCTTCTAAGAGGCTCCGTAAGAATGAGTGTTAGAGAACTGCTACCCTGATCGGGGGCTTCCCGGCAGGTCTTGCTATACAGCACGGATTCCTCCATGAGCTACAACACCCACCGGGCTCAGCGCGCTGTAGGCTATCAGCCTAACACAGTGCCACACAAAGACAGCGCCTGAGATCTCATTTTAGACTCTTATTATGTAAAAGAATTAACAGTTAGGCAGGGAACGACTACAGAGCAGAACAGAAATTCTACCACCAGACAAGCTCTGTGCCTCGCTACAGTTGACACATTTGCTTATTTTTTTTTAATATTTAAATTCTGTCCTATTAAAAGATTTTATGTATGTCGATCAGTTCAAATCCATTTCTTTCAGCCACAGAAAGCTTTTGCCCTTCTGAGTTTTCTTTTATGTTCCTCACTAAACATTAGGGCCAATTTTCTTTCCACACTGCCTGCTTGAAAGCGGGGAGGTGGGTGTCTTCTCACGCAGCCTAAGCTTTCCTGGACCCCTGATCCCCCAACCTGCGTCTCCTGGGAGATGAGGGTACACCAGGCTCTACTTTACAACTCATTTTTTTTATATAGTTTTTTGAGACAGGGTCTTACTCTGTAGCGTAGGCTGGTTGAGAACTTACTCTGCAGCCCAAGAACTAGGAAGAATACCAGGAAAGTAGTTGCAATGGTTCTTTTTTAGCTGTTACCTTGACACAGTCACTGGGAAGAGAGTCTTAAGAAGGGATGTCTACATCAGGCTGGCCTATGAGCACCTTTGTTGGGGATCGTCTTGATTATCGTAATTGATGTGGGCAGGACCATTCCCTGAGATTGGTTCCTAGACTATATAAATATAGAAAGAAAGCTGAGCACAAGCATGCAGGAAGCATTCATTGTTTTACTCCTGATTACATGATATATATATCTCACATGTAATAATATCACAACACATGTTACATATAGGCATATACATATGTGCATATATGTATACACGTGTGTATATATGTATACATACACATATATGTATACATACATATACATATATGCATGTATATGTGTGTGTGTGTGTGTGTGTATATACAATATATTTCACAAATGTCTTCTCACCAGGACATTTTGGTAAACTTGTTGCTAACTCCAAAACAACATATGTAGGTTGTCTAGATTTTTTTTTCACTCCTATTCTTAGTATATTTAAAACGAACTGCTTCAATCTTTAGAGTTATTTTTTAATTCTTCTTTTGTCAGTGTTACAACTGTACTTTCTGAATAGTACATGATAGATACCCTGAGGTCTGTCCTGGTTTTGTTTGTCTTTTTGTTTTTGTTTTTTGGGGGTTTTGACACCTGCTACAGCCATCTAAAAAGAGGAACCTCAATTATGAAAATACTTCCATCGGACTGGCCTTTAGGCAAGTCTGGGGACATTTTCTTGACCAGGGACTGATAAGGAGCGCTCATCTCACCGGGGACAGGCACGCCCCTAGCCGCACAGCCCTGAGTTATGTGCGGAAGCACACTGAGCCAGCCCTGAGGAGCAAGGCCCTAAGTGGCACTCCTCCATGGTTCCTGTTTCGTTTCCACCTCCATATCCTTGCCCTGGCTTCCCTCCGCAGTGAAATGGGACCTGAGAGCCATACAGAGAAGGAGGCCCATTCTTCCCTAGGCTGCTTTTGGTTATCATCATTATCACAACAATAGAAAAGTAAGGAGCACAGCGTCTGCATAAGGCAACGTTAGAAGATGCTCTTCTGGGGTGGGAATTTAGATCAAGATGGCTTCCTTCTGGGGTGCTGGGGAAGAGGAATAGTGGGGTGGGTGAACACAGGAGTTTTTTGTTTAACCATCCCACAATACGGTCAGATGCTCCTTAGGAACGAGCGCACTCTCTCTTCTCCAAAGGAACACCCTTTCAGCCGACAGCAGTCATTCTCCCAATCGACGTAACTGCATTCCAAAATTAACAGATGTTTCCTGTGCATTCTGGAGGCCAGGTCGGTGGGACACTAGTGTACTCAAAATGCAGCTAGACTCTGACCTCACACAAAACAGTATTTAACCTCACTACCATTTGCACAGCATAATCATCGCGTGTGCCAGTACCAGCTGGAGCAACTGGGCACAGATGCCTGGAATGCCTCACAGTGTTGATTCTCCCATATTTGTGGCTGGAGAGGGAGATCGATGAAGTATACCAAAGAGAATGGCAAGTCAGTGCCGCGCAACCCTTAAACACCTCGGAACAGGGTATCACACACTGCGTGGTAAATAGTAAAAGTACAGTAAACATTATTATTTGTACTGTAGTATGAGCAGTACATGCTAAATAATATGCTACACGAGAGAGCAAAGACACGGATGTGCAAGAATGTGTGGCCCCATCCATTCCTTTAATTAGCACTTACTAAGTCTATTATCTGCCAAAAGCCATTCCAAGCACTAGTGACAGAGTGTTGAAGCACAAGGAACTTCCCAAGGTCAGAAGGCCATGCTCTGTAAGACACAGTCATACACAGATAAAGCCGTTCGAGGTACGGGAAATGGCAGAAAGAAAAAATGAAACTGGATAAATGGATAGAAAGAAACAAAGTGTGTGTAGGAGTGTATCTGTTCTTCTTCCTAGGTCAGAAGAGGAAGGGCCAAGGGTGTGAGTCAGCGAGCAGAGCGCTTGCCTGGCAGGCACGAGGCTCTGGGTTTGACATGTAGCCCTGGAAAAAACTAGGTGTGGTAGCCCAGCCCTCTCGTGCAGGTCTCGGGAGGTGAAGGCAAGAGAAACTCAGGTTGAAGTCATCCTCTGGCACACATAAGTCGGAGGCCAACCTAGTCTACATGATATCCTGTCTACTAAGAAACGACAAGTAAGGCCCAGTGTATGCTAAAGGACGGCTCTGAGTGAAGCCTCGCAGGGTAGGAAAGAATGTCTGGGCAAGGAGTTTATTGGGCAGTGTAATGAAACTGTAAGTGTAACAAAGGGGAACTGGCATGGTCAGTAGAGGGAGGTAATAAGATCAGAAGCCTGAAAGGCTGACTGTGGCCAGACACAAAAGGTCTTAAATACTAAAGTACTGAGCTAGGATGTAATTCCCTAGTGAGTGTGGTGCCAATGAGGTTTAATAACAAAGCAAGTCTTACAAAGAGGGATGAACCTCAGGATCCTTCTGGTTTCCATCTGCACCCGGAGCTGCTCCTGTGCTGCAGTGCTCCATACCCAAATACTGCTGGGGGAGAGCAGGTCTCCTAGGAGTACAGACATACCTGTGAGCACAGGTAACACCACCACTTCTGTTCAAATTCCTGGCCCAAGAGAGACCACCCCAGAGCCATCAGGACACAGGAACCAAGGAACAGCTGGGGACAGGATCTTTCTGATATACCTCTGCACCCTGGAGCTGACCCTGT
Organism: Apodemus speciosus; assembly: GCA_002335545.1. NCBI lineage: Eukaryota > Metazoa > Chordata > Mammalia > Rodentia > Muridae > Apodemus > Apodemus speciosus. The sequence continues at coordinate 1,788,884 of BDUI01000007.1, forward strand.
GCCACAGCTCTCCATACCCAAAATCCTCCTGGAGAGAACTGGTCTCCCAGGAGTACTGACGCACAGGCTTGCAGGAGGGACAAGCCACAGCCAGAGACAGCAAGACCAGCTAACACCAGAGATAACCAGATGGCAAGAGACAAGGACAAGAACATAAACAACAGAAACCAAGGCTAGTTGGCATCATCAGAACCCAGTTCTCCCACCACAGTGAGCCCTGGATACCCCAACACTCCAGAAAAGAAAGACTGACTTAAAAATCACATCTCATAATGATGATACAGGACTTTAAGAAGGACATAACTCCCATAAAGAAATACAGGAGAACACAAGTAAACAGCTAGAAGCCCTTAAAGAGGAAACACAAAAATCCCTTAAAGAATTATAGGAAAACACAACCAAACAGGTGAAGGAATTCAACAAAACCATCCAGCATCTAAAAATGGAAATAGAAACAATAAAGAAATCACAAAGGGAGACAACCCTGGAGATAGAAAACCTAGGAAAGAGATTAGGAGTCATAGATGCAAGCATCACCAACAGACTACAAGAGATAGAATAGAGACTCTCAGGGGCAGAAGATACCATAGAAAACATTGACACAACAGTCAAAGAAAGTGCAAAATGCAGAAAGCTCCTAACCCAAAACGTCCAGGAAATCCAGGACACAATGAGAAGACCAAACCTAAGGATAATAGGTACAGAAGAAAGTGAACATTCCTAACTTAAAGGGCCAGTAAATATCTTCAACAAAATTATAGAAGAAAACTTCCCTAACCTAAAGAAAGAGATGCCCGTGAATATACAAGAAGCCTACAGAACTCCAAATAGATTGGACCAGAAAAGAAATTCCTACCATCACGTAATAGTCAAAACAAAAAATGTACTAAACAAAGAAAAAGCAGTTAGGGAAAAAGGTCAAGTATCATATAAAGGCAGACCTAACAGAATTACACCAGACTTCTCAACAGAGACTATGAAAGCTAGAAGATCCTGGCAGATGTCATAAAGACCCTAAGAGAATGCAACTGCCAGCCCAGGCTACTATGCCCAGCAAAACTCTCAATTACCATAGATGGAGAAAACGAGATATACTAAGACAAAACCAAATTTACACAATATCTTTCCACAAATCAAACCTTGTAAAAGGATAATAGGTGAAAAATGCCAACACAAGGAGGGAAATTACACCCTAGAAAAAGCAAGAAAGTAATCTTCTTTCAACAAACCCAAAAGAAGATAGCCACGCAAACATAAAAATAACATCAAAAATAACAGGAAGCAACAGTCACTTTTCCTTAATATCCTTTATCATCGATAGACTCAATTCCCCAATAAAAAGACATAGACTAACAGACTGGATACATAACCAGGACCCAGCATTTTGCTGCAAACAGGAAACGCACCTCAGTGTCAAAGACAAACACTACCTCAGAGTACAGGGCTGGAAAACAATTTTCCATGAGAATGGTCCCAAGAAACACGCTGGATTAGCCATTCTATTATCGAACGAAATCGACTTTCAACCAAAAGTTATCAAAAAGGATAAGGAAGAACACTTCACACTCATCAAAGGAAAAATCTACCAAGAACAACAATAAACCATTTCCAGAGTCTAAGGGCTTCTTGATTGAGAAAGGGTCTGCCTCTAAAGCCTTGGCTGGCCTAGAACTTGAGACACAGAGCAAGCTGGCCTCAAACTCCCAAAGACTTGTTGGCCTCTGCCTCTCAAATGCCGGAATTAACGGGCTGGCTTAATGAACTTCCACTAAAATAAAAATAAAAAACTGGGCCAGGTGTAGTGATTCATTGTGAGTTTTACACACAGAGCTCCGGACCAGCTAGGGCTTTCTATGTATATAGCAAGACTGGGTCTCAAAAAAAAGTTAAAAAAATGCATTTTACTATCAATTTCATTTATAAGTTACTATAAAAGTCCAACAAATAAAATCTAAACATCCAATTGACTCTGAGGCATCCAATTAGCTAAGTAAGGGGATCACCTGAAAGTATCCCCATTAGCAGTTAAAATGTCCCAATGGCTCCATGACCACCAGAGCCCTCTGAAAACAACTGTCTCTAGGCAGGAATCTCCAGCCATCCATGCAGGGCTGCCGGGACGGAGGACATCAGCATCCAGGAGGCTCTTCCGGAGGCCAGGACGGCAGCTCAGCACTGTCCCCTTCCCGCCCCGCCTTAACCCCTGAAATGTGGGAGAACAAGGAAGGCAGGCAGTAAGTCACACAAGGCAGTGACACAGCACACACGTGTCTACACCAGCAGACTAAAGCCAGCAGGCCCCCGCTTGTGCACCCTTCACAGGAAGCACCTGACCACCAGCCTAACAAACGTGGACATTTCTAGGTAGGTTTTAATTTGGCTTAGATTGAGAAAAACATTACAAATCCATTGAAAGTCTGAATTACAGGGCACTTTAACTGAAATACAGTTTGAGTACTTTCATGTACCTGTATCTACCTAATTGTAGACAGTCTTATCCAGCTTACTTTAGAGAAACCTGTTACAACTAGCTCAGTAATTAAAGTATGCAAATAGCGTAAAAATACCCAAGAGGTGTGCACGGAGGTAATTTAAATATGATTTATGGCACGGATTTGCTTGAAATGAGACAGGCTGTGGTTACCTGAGCCTAGGCATGATGAACTGGTATAAACGAAAAGGTACGATGGGATAGGTGATGACTGAATCCTCAACACACATGCACGTGCGTGTGCGCTCTCTGCACCAACACACATGTACCAGACACAGGCACTCACAAGCACTTGTGCCCACACACTCTCACGCGCACATACACACTTGCACGTGCCCAAACACGTGTGCACATAAACATGTGCATGCTCACGTGTGCACTCACATATGCACACACCGAAGATCTACATCGGTTTCTACCTGATATGCATACCAAGGGGGGAAAAAGAAAGGAAAACAAAACAAAATGCGTCATGAAGTGACATCTTAGTCAACAGCGAGGGCGGCAAACCTATGACAGACAGGTCAAGGTTAGTAACTGATCTACTTAGTAGCCATAGCAACAAGTCGAGGAACAGCTCGGAATCTATCCTTACTGGACACACACCTGCACCGAGTCCAGGTCTTAACCTTCTCATGACCCAAGATATCCAGAAAGTTTAGTTCTTTAAAAAAAAAAAAAAAAAAAAAAAAAAAAAAAAAAAAAAAAAAAGAAAAACAAAACGAGAGACACTACCATTTATTTAAGCCCATTTTTTTTCACTAAGATAATAATGCTAGTGCTCCATTCAGATACAGATAACAGCTGTAGGTGCTAGCTTATGNTTTAAAAAAAAAAAAAAAAAAAAAAGCAAGCTCATAGTTACCGCCTGTGTCTCTGGGAGAAATACACTACCATTTATTTAAGCCCATTTTTTTTCACTAAGATAATAATGCTAGTGCTCCATTCAGATACAGATAACAGCTGTAGGTGCTAGCTTATGCCGAACATCCTAATGCCTGGGAGGCTGAGGCAGGAGGATCAAAGGTGTGAGGCTAGTCTGTTCTCATCTCAAAGAAGACAAGGTGATGTTATCTTATTAGAACATGTATTTAGTCCTGCAAAATTATTTCCTTTGGGGAAATCTATAAATAGTGATTGGCTTTATTAAATCATCAGAGAACCTTAGAGGTTAGAAAAGAAAAAAGTACCTGACAGCATGAATGAGGAACAGAAAACAAGAGATTGGAACTGCAAGTCTTGTGTAAGTCACAGATAGAAGTCACGCATGATGCTCTCCGCGGACGACAGAAACCGCATTTGACCTGTGTAGAGTGGCAGCTACCACTAAACAGACCAAATGAAAAACACGGTGTAATTCCGTTTCCAGAGCTTGAAGCCCCTCTTGCCTGGCCATAAATATAGCAATCACTGAGCTCTCCTTGCTTGAAAAAAAAAAAATCTAAGTATTATGAATAGATTTGAAACAGGAATGTTTTTTCCTTTATATCTCCTGGATAAAAAAAAAAAAAAAAAAAAAAAAAAAAAAAAAAAAAGGTCCCCAGTCCTCTACCAGTACTAAGCAGCATAATAAAATATAAAACCACGGCTCACAGTGAAGAATAACATGAAGAGGGTATGAAGTGAGTCAGACCTCCACAGGATCAGAGCTCGCAGTTCAATAGTTGGTCATCTACCTACTGTCTGCATGTCCTTGACAAGGTAAGATCCACCTTACAGGATAATAGGAACCAAGGCATACATATGCTCTCTCGGAGCATCAGAAAGGATAGCAGCAGCTCTGGTTACACGCCCACCCCGTGGTATCTGACGTCAAGGGCATTTCTAGAGCTCGGGACTCCCTGGTTCTGACTTCTGGTAGGGCAGAGGAAGCACTGGATTGAAGGAGTCGGGTAGTACCGGGAAAGAATGTGTTGTTAACATATAATAGCACCCGGCATTTTTATATTCTTGAGCCAGGTTTGGTGGTATTGCTGAGGCTGAGGCAGGAGGATGACTTGAACCTAGGAGTTTCAGCCTGAGCAACATAGTAACACACCCTCTAACTCAAACATTCCAAACTGTAGGCTGAAAAAGAGCCTGCTTAATTCAAACATTCGCCTCCCTAGCCCACTCTCAACCCCTGGGACGGGCCGCCATCATCCTGTATTCCAGTGCAGGCGGGAGCCCTCCGCATCTTTCCCAGCAGAACCGAGGGATGGTGCAAGTCAGTGTGACTCTTCCCACCACTGCGAAGGAACTGAGCTTTCCAAGTCCTCCGACTCTCCCTAGAATGCCTCCACCAGCGTAAGAAGGAAGTTTCCGAGCTCCAGGCTGGAGCCCTGCCTGCTCTTACAGTTTCTCATCTTCCAGGTAGAGGAAAGTCCACGAGTCTTGCTAAGGTTTTGATTTCATCAGTGAGTAAACAGGCCAATAAAGAAGCTTTGTAGCAACTCCTTTAGTTGTAAATTCAGCAAGTCTATGAGTATATTTAACCTAGATCTACTAAAATGTATAATTAATTTATTTTAAACTACTTGACTTGAGGGGGGGGGGATACTCCTTAATAGTATTACTCCAAAACTCCTGACTGACAGACTAGGATATGGAAAACTTTAGTCACTAAGTAAACCAAACCTGGATTGATTAACAAGCTCACCTGCTCTCCCTCCGGTTCCTCCCACAGCTTCCACAGCGGCTGAACGTACTGTCCTTTCTCCTCTTCCTTAGACTGGTGGGGCAAGAGGCTAAAAGGCTTCTGAGTAAAATCCAAAGCTCTCAACTTCTGACTGCTGATACACCCAAAGGCCAGGAGAAAGGCAGGGGTGCAGGCACAAAGCACCTTTCTTCCCTGTTCCGTTCATCCCTTGTCTAGGATTTGCAGCTGCCGAACCATCGCACACTCAGAACTCCTTTGCAGATTTAGAAAGCCACAGTAAATCTATTCTTTATGTTTCAAATGATACCAGGATATGTCCTGGTGTGAACACCTATATAAATATTATCAAGAGGCTGACTCTGACAAAATAAGCGATCTAACCAAAACACATCAAGTTCTCAACTGAATCCACTCGAGCCGAGTTGAGCAAGCAGCTATACCAAGTTGAATGTAAAAAGACTAAACACCCTTGTTTTTCTTTGTATTTTAATCCAAACATTCAGGGGAAACTGGCTTTCTTTGTTCGGGGCTTATTATTTAACTTTTCCTGTAGCAGAAACCACTTGATCACCGGAGACTCTTGAAGCCTTGGGCTCCAGCCCATCACCCAACTCCACTCCCATCATTCCTCACTTTCATACAACCTCTTGAACAACATGACTCAACTTCTCTACTCTATAAATGGGTGTAATGACACTCCAATTTACCCTCAAGTGGAACCAACAAGAATCTGTATAAACAAAACATTCTGAGAAACTGGGGACGGTAACTACAGGAGACAGCTACTTTTCCTGGAAATCACATCAAGGCACTTTACATCACTGACAATCTAAAGGGCCCTGCTTCTGTGACAGATTATCTTTGACAATGTCAAAACTACTTACAAATACTGTTTTTCCTACAGATCCACAAACAAAATGACCAGAGGCAGATCACACCACTAAAGCAATTTCTCCCTACCACCGAGAAAACAGTAGGCAGTCATTCCTTTCTTCTTTCTGTCTATTACTCTTTTTTCTTGAACGAGGTCTCACTTGTAGCCCAAGCTGGTCTTGAACTCAGCTCCTTGCCCCATCAGCCAAGTGCTCTGATCACAGGTATATGACACAATGCCCGGCTCTGAGTTTACCCACAAAGGCAGCTTTGAGCTTATCTTTGAATTCAGCATTTTCTTCAATTGACTGTGATTCTTCTTAGCTTACCCAAACCAAAATGTGCGAGGATACAAACTGTTTTCTAAACCTAAAATTTAGTCTTTAAAAAAAAAAGTCTTTTGAAGTAGAATGTCATATAGCCCAGGCTAGCCTGGAACTTGTTATATAACTGAAGATGGTTTTGAACTTCTGATCCGTTCCTGTCCCTACCTCAGGAGTGCTGGAATTACAGCCACCATCACCACGCCTTTTTTTAATGCAGTGCTGCAGACTGAACCCAGGGCCTGTGCTAAGTAAAAACTTTACCAACTGAGCTATGTCTCCAGCCCCAGTTTTATACGTTTCTTAAATCCAGGCACTGTGGAACATGTAATCCCAGGGCAGGGGAAACTGAGGCAGGAAGATTAAGTACAGTCTGGGCTATCATTCTGGAGTACCAGGCCAGATAGAGCTACAGGGCAAGACCCACTCAGCTGTACTCGCCACTGAAAGAGGCATTAAAAGAAGTGGCTAACATAAACATCACTTGTTTAATCCAAAAAGGCTTTCTCTAACAAATGCACTTCTGCGATCCCAGGAAAAAGATGACAGAGTTTAAGGACTGTCTGGAAGAACACAGAGAGCTTACAGAAATCATGCACAAGCACAGTTGTTCCTTATGACTAAGGGGGAAATGCCCGTTCCCTTGGCTGGAGAGATGGCTCAGAGGTTAAGAGCACTGACTGCTCTTTCCAAGGTCCTGAGTTCAAATCCCAGCAACCACATGGTGGCTCACAACCATCCGTAATGAGATCTGACATACTCCCCTGAGCGACCTGGGGACCTCCAGGCCAAGCTCACCTTCCCCACTTCTTGCCAACGAATCATTTCCTCAACACACAAACCTACTTCGGGAGCTGGATTTCACAAAGTGAGACTGACCACTTCAGTACAGCGGAACCTGCTTCACAACACTGGCTTCTGATGTCAGTCCTGGGGACATGTTCCCAAACTAAACTGGTGGAGCAAGGCAGATGTGCCAGTGACCAGATTTCTTTGCCCCTAAGCACTGCTATTCCTCAATTCCTTTCCTTTGTCCTTACAGGACTACCCGGCTTTCACACGTAATTCTTTTAAGGCCCTGCAGGTAAAGATAAATAGACAACTGATCGAGGTGTGAATGAACCAAATCTATTAAGACATTTGCAACTCACAACGGATTTTCAGAGTAGGACAAATGGACTCAGAGTTAGGTTCCTAGCCTAATGTTAGACAGTACGAGTGGGGGAGTATTCTGGAGAGACGGCCCAGCAGTTAAGAGCACTGGTCACTCTTACAGAACCCAGGCTCAATTCCCACTACCCATGTGGCGGCTTACAGCTATTTGTAACTCCAGTTCCAAATCTGATGCTCTTTTCTGACTTCCATGTGCACCTGGCATGCAGCACACGGTGTACATACATACATGGAGGCAGAACATCCATAAAATAAATTTAAATTTTATTTTGTGTGTATACTAAGTTATACACGTAAAATTCTAAATTTAACAATTAAAGTAAAAGAAGGCAATGACAGGAAAATGACTATGTAATTTGAAAGAAATGCAAGGGGAAGTGACAGAAAATGCAAGGGGAAGTGACTGTGGCATTAATAAACTGAGAAACTGTACCCTTGACTCTTGGGTACCCGTACATTTTCAAGGGGGAAAAGGCTAAAGTGTGCTGTTATTGACAAAGAAACTAATAAAGGCAGCGCTGTAATTTCTGAGCTAAATGATTAGTTTTCTGCTGCTGAGTTTGTTTAGGGTTTTTTGTCTTAATTTATGCATTTGTATGACTGTATGCCACACATGTACAGGGGCATACACAGGGCCATCATAGGACAATCGATCCCAGGAGCAGGAATTACAGGCAGGTGTGAGCCATCTGGCATGGGTACTCTGCAGCTGGACTCTGACACCTCTGAGCAGTCAGTACTCTTAATGACCGAGCCTTCCCTCTAGCTCCCCGTGGCTCAGTTCTTAATTGGAAAGCATAAAGGGCTGGAGAAATGGGTTCATGGGTAACACTTGCCACACAAGCTGGAGGACCTGAGTTCAAATCCCTAGAACTCACGTAAAGCTGACACAGTATTGTGCTCATGTCATCTGTAACCCCAGTGCTATGTTGACACAGGTAGAAGCAGAGACAGGAGAATCCCAGGACTCTGCAGCCCTGCCAGCCTGGTAGTCATAACCCTGGCACTGGCTGCAGGCCCGCCAGCCTGCTGTTCATAACCCTGGCATTGGCTGCAGTGAAAAACCGAGAGACCCTGTCTCAGAAGGTAGAAAGTGAAAACTGACACCAGACCTCTGGTGTCCTCTGACCTCTACATATATACATATTGTAGTACTCTCATATACATGTACCACACGAACTAACAGACACACACACACACACACACACACACACACTCACACATGTGCATGAGGGTTTGTTTAAATCTCCAGCTAACACATGCTTCTAAAAGGATTCAAAATAAGCTGAGTTTGATGATGATGCACACCTAACATTTCAGAGCTTAGGAGGTTGATCTGGAAGGATCTTTGGTGAGGCCAGCCTGGACTACATCATGAGATTCTGCCTCAAAATTTAAGACTCCCAACTACCTGAAAGCTGGTATTTGATAAAACATTGATCTATCTGCTCTGATAAAAAACAAACAATGAGATATGACTGGGTAAGACTGTACAATTTACTAATTCCTAATGCCTATTTTAAAGGTAAAAGGAGAGTGTCACTGGGAATGAAATCAGACTCTTCTACCAGTGTCAAATATAGGGCAAGTATGTAAACAAAGAGGTTTGCCAGAATTGTGTGACTGTGGCAAACAGAGTTCAAGGGGCATACAAATTTTTGATATTTCCTGAATCTAAAAATAACTCACAGGAAAGGGCCGCTGTTGAAATATTATGCGTCCCACCCCCACCGTCTAGTTGTTTATGATCTTATCTGTGATATGACAACATAAAAACTGCTTGTTAGTGTAATTAATTTATCATTTGTTTACTGTGTAATCATTACTAAAATCCACCAATACCAGCAGATGGTAAACACGGTCAGATGTCAGCTAGGCCAGGTCTGCCGATTTACAGTCCAGGCACCCTGTGAGGCTACTGCAGTGCATGAAGCCCAGCTCCATGTTTAACACGGAGAGAAACAACCAGACCCAAATGGTCTTCAGTCTTCATTACGACTGAAGTTACACAGATGAGCGGAAAAAAGACATTATTCTGATGTCTCTTTGCTTTACTTTTTATTCTGTTTTCGAAAGACTTAACAGAGAAATACAAACTTGCTGAGGCTGGGACTTCTGGGCAGGTTCAAGGAACGATTCATATTTCTAATCCTGCTTCTGCCTGGGTCTTTCGCCAGGCATCTCCCTCCAGAGGACCACTAACATGCCCTTCCTGTGGTTATACAAACAGGACCCGTCAGCTCCGGAAAGCCAAGTCTGATCCTGTCTACTTTAAAAGAACGTTGGCTCAAGTATCAACACATCGGTAAAGCTGTCCCTGTCTGCTTTCGTCGTATTGATCACTGTACCTAAGGCACCAGGCAAGCACTGAATCACTGAACCACAGCCCGGAGTGATCCTCAATACCCTGTCAGGCAGTACGACTGTCAATAAAAATACCATGGGCTGTAATCACCTCCTGCCTCACTCAGGGTAGGGGTGGGGGTCCTTGCCAGTAAACCCTCAATGCACACATGCTTAATGTCCATGTGGGGCGAGGGGGGGGGTCATCGGAGGGTTTACTAGATTACTTAGAAAAATCCAACCGCCATAATTGTCTAAACGTCTATGAAAACAAACCGAGACATCCACAAGAAAAATCTGGACTGTTTCCAGGTAAAGTTGGTTTTTGGTTTGTTCCCCCCCCCCACCGCCCCCCAGAATCAAGAAATCTGCTTCAGTTTCAAATGGGGAAATTTCAGTATTTGAATGCTGTTGCCTTGCTGGTAGTTCTACAGTCAGATAACATCAATGACCTAAATCTTAGAACCTTCCCGGTGAAGCCAAGCTTCCTGGATAAAAGCAGCAGCTGGAAGTCACCGTCTGGATCCCGGTGGAACAGAGACGAATGTTACCTGCTAACTGCCTCGCGGCTGTGATGTCTGAGACACTCTGGGGAAGAGGTCTTACCCCAGCTCTGAATGGTGACCCAATTATAACCCTCACATCCCAGAATCCCATCCGAGCATCTGCATTCAAAGACTTTAAATAGTAAGATAGCTAAGGCCACTGTGCCCCCCACAAGGTCCCAGGGCCCCCAATGGTCCAATGTGGTGTTTTGGCAGGAAGGCAAACTTTTTTTTTTTTTTTTAAAGTAGACAAGATCAGATTTGGCTTTCAGGAGCTGATGGCTTCTCTTTTTATAACCATCGAACAGGCACGTTAGTGGCAACGTTTGAGGCCAGCCTGTGCTATATAGACTTCTAGGCTATCCTGGTCTAAAATCCCATCTCAAAAGAAAAATAAAACAAACAAAACAAACTGCCCCCAAACACTGGAACATTCCAGAGTGACTCACATCCTACTTCCAAAGAAATTACTCCTAAGACACAAGAGCAGCAGGCGAGCGGTGAGCGGTGACACACGTGGCTTACGTTTGTGTATCCAGAGGGCCTCTTCCTCCCTCCTGCACCTTCGGAGTCCCCTCTTCATTCATCCTTCCAATGCTGTGGCTTCCCATTACCTCTTTCTCTTCTTCCCTCCTCTCTAGATACCACTCACTCCTGCCTGCCTRAGCTCCGAAAAGCTCTGTTTACAGAGAAGAAACGGTAGGGAGAAGAGAAGGGATAGACATTATAAAACAGGAGGAAGTAAAGAAACCCTCCGCTTACTAACCGGTCACCCCACCCCTCCCTCCTTATTGCTCACTGAGAGGCTCACACCAGCCCTCTCAGCAAGCTCGGCCAGGCCCCCTAATTTCCTCATTCCACAAACCCTGCTGAGTGGCCAGCCATTCCTGAGGTAACAGGAGTTCAATCCCACCTCAGTCACGCTTGCCTCTCACAGGATCACACAGCAAGGGTAAGAAAGCACACCTGGGCCTGGCAGCGGTGGCCACACCTTGAATCCCAGCACTTGGGACACAGAAGCAGGCAGATCTTTGAGTTCTAGGCCAGCCTGGTCTACACGGCCAGGACTACACAGGGAAACCCTGTCTGGAAAAACAAACAAAACAACAACAACAACAACAACAAAACCCAAAACCTTGACCTCCATTTCCAACATTATTCTTTGGGGAAAATGATGAGCTACGATTGTGAATTTTTTTAGACTATAACCCTAATTGGAATTTGGGACAGCCTATTACCTAAGTATTTCCTAATGAAAGACAAATACACTATAGACTTGTAAATATTCAGATTTATAGAACATCTATGTTTTAAAGATGACTGCTGGGATAACTCTGAATTGGCCAAACACATTTACTTATCCAGAGTTTGGTTGCTTAAGTATCCGGACTCCAAGGCTAGTGACTCTAACCCAGAGCTCCAGAGAAGACCCGGATTCCCTTCCCTGAGGGCTGAGACGGTAGAACATGTTCCTGATGACTCTCAGAGAGAACCTGAACTCGCCAGGCAAGGAAGCACTAGACTGTTAAAGCGCGTGCCCCGCCAGCATCCTGCAGTCATCATTTTGAATGACTTATTCCAAGTCACAGGGCTCCGTTTTCGGCAAACAAACCCACCTTTGGGATTTCCGCTCGACTCTTCTCAGCTCCGTCTTTCAGGTACCTCACTTCATATTCCCAGCATCCTCCCCATGAAGGCTTTTCATTCTGCTTTCTCTGACTGGTCAACTCT
>BDUI01000007.1:1802006-1842691 GCA_002335545.1 Apodemus speciosus
ACACCTCCACATTGCTGTTCATCACCAAAGGAAATCAGGACATGAACTCACACAGGGAAGGAAGCAGGAGCTGATGCAGAGGCCATGGGGGGATGTTACTTACTGGCTTGCTTCCCCTGGCTTGCTCAGCCTGCTCTCTTATAGAACCCAAGACTACCAGCCCAGGGATGGCACCACCCACCAGGGGCCCTCCCCCCTTAATCACTAATAGAGAAAATGCCTTAGTGCTGAATCTTATGGAGGCATTTCCTCAAGGGAGGCTCCTTTCTCTGTGATAAGTCCAGCTTGTGTCAGGTTGACACACAAAACCAGCTAGTACACTTGACAATTTTATTTATTAAACTCGCCCACTAATTCATACCTCCTCTTTGGAGTCCCACTACGTGGTAGGCATGTTAGTATTTCTACAAGTCACATCTGAAGGCTTAAGTACTTGGATAATCTGAAGAGGACGCAATACAAGAGAAATGCTTGCAAAGGCCAGCTCCACAGCCTCGGGGGTTGGGGGGCAGGGGGCAGGGGGCAGCGCTTATCTCCTCGGTCTCCTCCTCATCCCCTTTCTCCTGTGCACAATTCACGCGTAGTAGACTCCATGTTCAGCCTTACGTAGAATAAAAAGAGACAACTGGAACTCTTCAGGACACTTTAAACTGAACGCCATTAGCCAGGTGGTGGTAGCGCACGCCTTTAATCCCAGCACTTGGGAGGCAGAGGCAGGCGGATTTCTGAGTTCGAGGCCAGCCTGGTCTACAGAGTGAGTTCCAGGACAGCCGGCGCTACACAGAGAAACCCTGTCTCGAGAAACAAAAACAAAACAAAAAAAACTGAACGCCATTAATGCAGCCACTGTGAAGGAGTCTGTACTCCAGGAAATAACTCCCAATTTACTCACACCCATGCAGCAAGCGTACTTAAATTTAGTCAGGCACATGAAAACATTCTCATTCCCCACACACCAGAAGCACATGAGAATAGGGAGGGGTGAACTTATTGGGAAGGAGAAAGGGGTCAGTGGGAGGAGAGAGAAATGCAGGAGGATGACGGGGTTGAAAATGACAAAAACACTAGAGATTGTCGAAGATACATAAATACTTTAAACAAACAAACAAACAAACCACACAGAGCATCAGAGGCATCCATAAGAACACGCCGTAAGTCAGACCAAGCTAGACCAGTGCAAGGCCAGCACTGGATAACGGAGTTCAGAGCAGGAAGGGAAGAACCACTTCCTGCTACGTAGCCATAGACGCTCCATGAAGCCAGGGACTGATACACAGAGCCACTGAAGATGAGTAAAATCTCAGTGAGAGGTGGCATACACCGTATGTACACAAAGAGAGGAAGACAACTGTCTCCTGAATTTCCCTGTTATTCCCTGAGGTCAGCAAGCAAAATAATGCTTAAAGAGTGGCAAAAGCTGAGCATCTAGAATATTCCAACGACAACGGTGCCGCATGGATTTCATCATTTCACAAACCTCATAGAATTCACCTACGTCCTGCCTCCGTTTCCCTGTTGGACTATGGGGGTTGAGGGTGGGCTGGGGCCTTGTGGAGGCCAGCTTTGCAGTAGTGACCTTGCTACTATTTACACTCTTTAAATCGACTGCTAACTATTCCAAGCTCGCAATGCTAACGCCTGTTCCTATTGTCTGACAAAGGCAATCTGAACCCAGAGCTGGTTCATCTACCTTTTCTCAATAGGCTCCTCAGTAAGAGATTTTCCTCGCTGCAGTCCGGGATCCCAGAGTTGTGGAAGGCTAATTACAACGATGCATGCCAAAGTGCAGGTCTAGCTGACACCCACGTATTACCTGCAAGGCTGGTGTCTAGGATCAAGTTGCAGCTGGCCATCTGGGGCGTCGTAGGGCTCTTCAACTTCATACAGACTTGCCTCAGTGTCCTCCACACTGCCAGAATTCTGCCATCCCAACTCGGGAGTATTCCCTCCAGCCATGACAAAGGGTAAATTCTCATACTCTGGTATCTCCTCATAATAGCGGACATTTTCATACTCTGGCCCGCAGTCGCTTGTACTAGAGTCCTGACAGGATGTGTGCCTGGAGAGCATCTGGTCATCCAAAGACTCGGCCCTCTGACCATTAGCTGCACTGCTCTGGCCCCAAGATTTCATCTTTTGAGATTCTAAGCTGCAGTTTTCTGCAGAAAATGCCTTCACGGGTTTACCTCTCTTCTCTTCTCCTGCGGCCAAACCTTGCCAATCACTTTGAAGCTCTTTGGGCTCTCTACCGAGCAGATGTCCCGTGGGGACATCCCCCTGTTGGCAGCTTTTCGACCTAAATTTCTGGAAGTCACTCTTTATGAAACCAATGGACAGTTTCACGTTAATCAACTTTTTAAAGGAAGTTTTCTTCGGAGGCTCCTTGCAAGGCTTGTTGCACCTGTCCGTATCCATGGCAGACAGCGACTTTGCCCTTGGCTTGGTTAGGGCAACCGAAGGATCATTGTTTAAGGATAAAGTGACTCGTTTCAAGGCCTCTGGGCTCCCTGAAAAAGGTAGAATAGGATGAGGTAACTTCCACACTGGCTTTTCTGATGTCGGGTTGGGGGTGTCGAAGGACAATGGGGATGGGCCATGGTCTGAGGGGCCCAGATGTTGAAGGTGGTTTCTTTGCAGACCTTTCTCTGCATTTGTTTCCTTACTTGAAGAGTTCTTTTCTAGAAGCTCCTCCGAAGCAGCCTTTTTAAGCACCCCTGCTGCAGGTAAGCTGTGTCTTTGAGGTTTCTTGGGAACGATTCTCGAGGAGGAAGATTCCTTTTGAATCTGAGGAACTGGAACTGACACTTCCGGGTTACAGGTAGTTGGTGGCTGGTCAGTGCAGGCTAATCTGACTTGCTTAGGCAAGCTCAAACTGCATTGTGTCAGAGTAGTCTCTTTGTCCACAGCAGGTAACATGCCAGAACCACTGCTGTCAGAAGTCAAAGGTGCCACTTTTTCCAAAGAAGATGTCTCCTCCTGCTGCACAGCTTTCTGGGAGCTGACTGAGCCCTGTCTGTCACCATTGGAAGCCCCAGTCAGTGCCCTCTTGTTTGTGGGCCTCACCTCGTCTGCTTTGCTAGACAAAGCATTCTGATGAAGAACACTGACTTTATTGTTTTTCAAACTATCCTCAAGGAGACAAGAAGAGCTATTGTTTGAGTTCCCTGGCCCTTCAGTGCTTTCACTAGGGGTATCCACATGCTTCTGACGACGCAGGCGAGGAGCGTGTGTCTTTCTGGGCTTGGGAGTCGGAAACTTTGAGGTATACGGTAGTAAGTGGATTTCTAAAGGACCGAGACCTTTGACCTCTGTCTTCTGACTAGTTCCATCTGAACACGCTCTTCTGTTCTCCAGTTCACATGAATGAATGTGATCATGGCTCTCAGCACCATCTTGCCAAGTCTTGAGAGTCTGAGACTCATCCCTAGGAAGTTGTGGGTGGGAGCTGTGATGAGCGGGAACTTTTTCAAAGGCGGACAGGGAAGAAGACATATCTGCAAATTCAATTCTGATCTGCCTGGTGCAACTATGGCCACCATTCATTTCCGGATTTTTTTGAGCTCTGAGCTTCCTTGGGGAACCACAAGGCGATCGCTGCTGTGTTAGAACCTCTTTGAGCTTCTCTTCTAAGATGCTTGCCTTTAAACCAACTCCACTCTGGCTCCGGCACGTTTCACTGCCTGAATCCCATCTATTCCCCCTCTTTGAGGACTCACCATTTTTACTATTCTCTAAATTTTTGTTCATTCCCAGAGGCTCTAAAACAAGCGGCTCTGCACACAGATTCTCTCGAGTCCTAGGCTCATGAATACACTCAGAACTGCAGGAACACGTTGGTAAAATATAATCACTGTGTGGATCCCTGACATCTTTGCAATTACACTTGCCAGTGCTCTTGGGTAATTCTGGCTCCTGTTCCTCCAGGTTCAAAGTGAGCTTCTTTGAGGGTGGATGCTTGATACCTTGAACAACTGAGTTTGTCGGGACTTTCGGTTTTGGCGCAATTGCCGGTTTGGTCTTCTTCGTTAACCGTGGAACACCAGCATTTCCAATGTCCGGTTTCGGGGCAATAGGTGGGGGAGGTGGCTTATTATTGGTCCCCACTAACTTTGGCTTGGGAGCCAATGGTGGCTTTTTAAGCTCTAGAAAAAAAAATGTAATAATTAGATGATGAAGTAGACAAAACACAAGAGGAAATAAAGATACAAAACATTTCCCTGTTTTCACTGTTTTCTGTGACAAGGTCTCACTATGTAACCCTGATGCTGGCTCAGCTCATACAAAGTAGCTCAGGCTGGTCTTGAACTCACAGCCATAGGCATGGCCTTTCTAATGCTGTGATGACAGGCATGCAACACCATGCTCGATGAATAACACTTTCTACACCTTACTTTTTACTTACTACACAGGTTATATTAGCTTATACAATCAACATTATTCTTGAAAATTCCTGAAATTGTCCTTAAGTTCTAGTTTAACATAGCTTTGCATATACTTTGCATTTCTTAGTTAATCTATTACTAATTATCCTCTAACTCTGACATTAGTTAAATCATTAGTTTAATTAGTAACTATATAGTATCTTCAGCTCATCCACTGGGTATTAAGAGTCACCTACAGTGTGCAACTCTCAAGTTTCTCACATAAATAAGTAGCAACTATTCTGTGACACAGACAAGAGTGTCTACTTGATAGAACCCCCAAAACATTCTGGAAAAATCACTATGGAAATCAGACATTTTCTACCTAACCTCCCCCCACCACATACACATAAAACAAAACAAAACAAAACAAAACAAAACAAAACAAAAACGGAAAGTAAATTCTTTGTTGTTAACTGAGGTTCATAAGAAGGTTAGTATTTCTCTGTCCCAGGATCAACTGGGAATTCCATACTTCTTTATAGAGCTTTATTTTATCACATGCCCAGGCCTGGCCCAAGATCAAATGATTGGAGAGTAGCTGAAGATACAATCTGTACATTTGTATTTCATTTCCCATGGGCGATGGATTATGTCTTTTATCTGTCACCAGCAAGTACTACGTGTTTGTGGATTTCGTTTCGTTTCTCTGAGCAAGGGTCTCACTGCATAAGCCAGGCTGGTCTCATCCTCACAGCCTTCTGCTTTAGTGTTCTGGGTACAGGAATTAGGACTTGCACCATCTAGCCCAGCATTAAAGGATGACCATTACCTCCGGTGTAGCAATTTTTCTTCATCACAAGCCTAGTATACAATGCTGTATTTGTGTAGGTTGGCTCTTAGTCTATATGAACTTGACTACAGGGCCCAAATAAGGGAGCTAGAGAGATGGCTCTGTGGCTAAGAGTACTTTCAGTTCAACCATGAGGGACAGCATTGGGTTCCAGCACCCACACCAACAAGTTCACAACTTGTAACTCCAGCTCAAAGAGCCATGATGCCCTCTTCTGGCCTCCATAGGCACCCAAACTCACATCTGAACATATGTTCCTTTTTTTTTTTAAGATTTATTTATTTATTTATTATATGTGAGTACACTGTAGCTGTCTTCAGAGACCAGAAGAGGGCGTCAGATCTCATCACAGATGGTTGTGAGACACCATGTGGTTGCTGGGATTTGAACTCAGGACCTTTGGAAGAGCAATCAGTGCTTTTAACCGCTGAGCCATCTCTCCAGCCCTGAACATATATCTAAACAGACACACATATACACAAACAAAACAAGTCTTTTTTAAAAGACCCTAATAAATATAAAAATGATACAGAGACTATATTTCTCTTAAATTTCTTTAGAACTTACTCCCAAGAGGGGACTTGAATTCAAACACATTATACTTCTTAAATTATCTTATACTTCTTCAACAGGATCTAATACTTAAAAAAAAAAAAAAAAGCTTCTTTATAAAACAATCTCAAAATATATGATACACAGGACTGTTTGACAACGTTGCTTCATTTACTTGCACACACCAAGGCTTTGATATTTCATGGTGTTGATTTTATTTTTAACAAGGGAAATTAGTCATAACACTTGGAAAACTATTACACAGAATTGAGTAAAAAGAGAGAGAGAGAGAAAAAAAAACCAAACTACTCTACTTCCTTTTCCTAAGCAAGGAGAAATTTCTCAAACTCTGGAATTATATACACAGACAAGATTTTACAATAGACACCTTATAAAACTCAACTCCTAGGTATACGCTTATCTTAAGGAAGGCAGCGAATTTCCAAAATAATACAAATTCCCAAAGCAAGCAGTTTTCGGTCAGCTGTCCAATACACACACATTATTAGCCTGAGGTTGACTCTTGTGGTTTTTGGCAGAAGCCTAGTGATAAAGCTTGCAGAAATAGTATATTAAATTAAATTCCCCATCCATCAAGTCAAATCTTCAGGGAAAGCATGAATGCCTGAGGACTTGTCCCCGGCTCCCTTCTTATGCAATAAAAACCGACAGACTGTCATGCTGATTTCATTTCTGTTATTCTTAAAACGTCCTACCTCTGGGATTTTCCAAAGAATTAAAAATACAGGTTTTTTTTTTTTTTTTTAACAAGATGAAATGAGTTCCAGGAACAACTACTCCAATGTTCTTAACCTTTCTGAAACGTATTCTTCAAATCAGTTAGGATGACTGGACATTAGTGGTGCATGCCTGTCACACAGTGCTTGGTACTCTGAGACAGGAGGATTGTTGTGAGTTTGAGGCTAGCCTGACCTATACAGTAAGATCTCTCCCCTACCCCACAAAAAGGAGGCTAGGATGTCCTATTTTACCATTAAAAAGAAACTCCGGCCAGCCAGATGGCTCACCAGATTAAGGTACTTGTCCCACAAACCTGGCAACCTGAGTTCAGTTCCCAGAATATTTGTTAAGGTGGGAGGAAAATTGTCTCCACCAAGCTGTTCTCTAATCTTCATGTGTCCACACACACCCCCAAACACACCACACACGCTAATAATAATATCATTTTTTTAAAGATTTAAAAAGAGACATTTTAGCAGGCTCACGCCTTTAAATCCCAGCAGTCAGGTGGCAGAGGCAGGTGGATCTCTGAGTTGAGCTCAGCCTACTCTACAGAACAAGTTTTAGGATGGCCAAGGCTACATAGAGAAACTTTGTCTTGAAAAACAAAGGAAGGAAGAAAGGGAGAGAGGGAGGGAGAAATCCTATTTTCTGATCTTGGAATCTAGTCAGAAGGTTCAAGGTCTTTTAATCAATTCATTTTGTTTTTCTTTGAAAACACTTTATTACCATTTATTTTGTTGCAAAATAAATGATATTGATATTGTTTTGCCATGTATCCCCAGGCTGACCTCAAACTAACTAACTTTCTTTCTTTTTTCTTTCTTTCTTTTTTTTTTTCCCCGAGACAGGGTTTCTCTGTGGCTGTCCTGGAACTCACTCTTTCAATCCTCCAGCCCAGCCTTCCTAAAGCATTTTATTACTCTCTAGTGCCAATTTTAATCCTTCCTCCCCCCAACCTACTGTCTCACCCTCCCTAAACCGTAATTAATCTCTAGTACCAATTCCAGCCCTTCCTGTGAGTTCGATTCTAAGAGACAAACTCCTGTTCTCTCCTAACATCACAGAAAGGAAGTGAACTGCATGTGAGCCACTGCTGTCTCCCAGTAAACACAGCACGGCAGCTAAAGCAGTGGCTCTCACCCTTCCTAACGCTTTAATACAGAGACAGCTCCTCGTGCTGTGGTGGACTCCAACCGTAACATTACCTCATTGCCACTGCATTAGCTGTAATTTTGCTACTGTTAAGAATCATCATGTAAATATCTGATACACAGGACATCAGAGATATGAACCCAAACAGGCCACGGCCCACAAGTTAAGAACCACTGTTCTAAAGCCTTTAATGTATGCCTAGCCATTTAAATAACTGTGCACTTGGACTTACTAGCGTGAGTTAGCCGTGTATGCAAGTGAATGAATCGATACTGTAACTCAGAGTCAAGCTTATTCTCGGTTTTATTCACTAGTGTGTCTCAGAGCTGAAAAAATGGTCTTGAGGACAGGCAGCTGTCACATACAGACCATTTAATGCCTCAGTGGCCGAAAAGTCCTTTTATTTTTAACTTCAATATCCAATTTAACATCAAATGGTATTCCGAAGGCTGAAGGGATGACTCAGCGGTCAGGAGTTCAATATATATACTGTCCCTATAGAAGAGCTGAGGTAGGGGCTGGAGACATGGCTCAGTGGTTAAGAGCACCGGCTGCTCTTCCAAAGGTCCTGAGTTCAAATCCCAGCAACCACATGGTGGCTCATAACCATCCGTAAGACACCTACAGTGTACTTACATATAATAAATAATTTTTTTTTAAAGTTTAGTTCCCAGCACCTATGTGGCCGGGGTGGGGAGTGAGAGAGTTGGGAGGGGTTACAACCGACTGTAACTCCAGTTCGAGGGACTCCAACAAGCTTTTGTGAACTCTGCTGACACCTGTGCTCACACATGCACAAACCTACATCCATATTTTACAAATAAATCTCTTTAAAAACATTATGTTTTGCAAAGGGAGCAGGGTGAATGTCAACAGGATCACCGTGTAATTCCTTAACGACTAACAGGAACGAGTATGTGCCAAGTCACTGGCACAGCAATACACGAGAACTTCCTCACTAGTAGTCCTTTATTTTGAGTTTTCGGAGACAGGCTTTGCAATGTAGCCCTGAACTGCAGTCTCGCTGGCTCCCCATCTCTAGTTCTGGGATTACGGGGGCACAATACTATGTCAGCTTCATTACTATTTTTTAAATTATGTATTATTTGTGTGTGTGGGGGGGTGTAGGCGTGTATTCCATAGCATACATGTGTTAGATGATGACATGTAAGTGTTGGTTCTCTCCTTTCCTTGTGTGTTTCCCAGTGACCAAACTCAGGTCAGCAGGCTTGCCAGGAAGAGCCTAACCACTGAACCATCTATCTCACTGGCCCCCAAGCATGGCTCAAAACACCACCAATAAGACATTATAATATGACCTACTCCGATGTTCAAAACTTGAAATCAGTACACGATGTTTGGAAATGAATGCTGCACCTCTGAATCCTGACATTAATATTAACCATCAGACCCAAATGCTTCCTTAGAGCAACCCGGCAAATCTTTTATTTACACAGCTGTCTGGCTGCAGGGGAAAGCGAAGGTAGAAAGGACCAGTGCCGTTTTACTGTTATAAACAGACTCGTCATCTGTTACACACAGGTGGCCGTGGCTCACGAGTACGCTCACTCTCTGGGCTACTCCACCAAGGTCAAAACAAAACCGCACAGGCATGAATGAAATATATATGCACACTGCGATGGAAAGATACTTTTAACTATCTCAAAAATCTCTTCTATGAGCTCACTCTTCTTCCATAGCTGTATGAAAACAAAAGCAGAGCAAGCTCTTCCTCAGGACATATATCACTTAAAGGTTGTACATCAGCCCCCTAACCTTAGAGTAGGGCAACCTTCCCACTACACTGGGTCAGGCTAAAACTAACACTCTGCTCCACTGGTAACTTTGCCCGAAGCTTTAATAAATTTCAGTATTATGACACACACAAACACATGGCTTGCAAGGACAAAGTATGTATAACTTTAATGGGCTGGAAAGGAAAACCTCAGTCCTCTTCCATATCCCCCACTAGATGTAAGAAAAACTTAAAATAAATCTCATCAAATCGGTGAGCAAAAAAAGTAGTTAATGATTCTCAGCAAGCCATTCTTTTAAAAGAAAAAAAAATCAACTAACTCAGCTAGACACAGGAAGTGTCTCTCTTTTAAATACCACAAAAATGCTGTGGATTTCCTTAATTGTAAAGCTGATAAGTATAAAAATAGCTAGCCTTGTTCTGGATTAATCCTAGACTGAATCCAGACTGAATCCTAGAAATTTTAATTATTAAGTTTTAAGGTTTTATTTTAAATTTAATTGTATTAATTCGGTCATCTTAAAAAGCTGAACGATGATGAGGGTAGAGAAATTTGGGCTGAAAACGATCCGTTGTTTAAACGGAACACATCCCAAAACTGAGAGAAACGTTTGTAAATAACTCAGTGCACGATGATCACGTGAATAAATACACATAACTTAAAAGAGAAAAGAGCTGCACCAGTCTCTTGCTTTCTTGTTGCTTCTAATTTCTTGCCTGTTTGATGTAATCCGGATTTTGCCTAGCAGTGTGACTCCTTCAAGGCTTTAGAAATACAAATCAGAACATTTAGTGTGTATGCTCTTCTGACAGTTTTCAAGTTGCAGGAATGTTAAACAAATGCCAAAGAAAGCAAATGAAAATTTCATTTGATCCTTAAGTGCTAATGCTAGACCTAACTGAAGCGAAACTTTAAGCTCTTTGACTACAAAATCTCTCATCAAAGTTTCTTCGGATGTGCTTTTTAAATATTCTATGCCTTATTAAATTTCTGATTTTGAAAATGTGCCGTGTTCTTTTAAGGAGACTGTTCCTTGGACACTTAAATTTGGAAGATAAAAAATCGTTCCTTAAGAAGGTCGCAACACAATGAGCCGAAATGCTTATGTTCACACAAAGGTAAGAAGAGGCTTTGTCATTTGGATGAGTGGAAAGGAGACAGACAGACTGAAAAATAGGGCTTTGTTTACACAGTCCAGGTACGGGGGGTGGGGGTGGGGTGGCGGGGGGTGAAGGAAGGAAGGAAGGAAGGAAGGAAGGAAGGAAGGAAGGGAAAGGTGAAGATGAGCAAAAATCAGGGAGGAGTAGGTACAGGGGAGGGGGGCTTGCTCGGTTTTGTTTTGTTTTGCCAACTAATAGTCCACACTCAGGTAATAGGCTCAAGCCACCAGGGTGCGACCAGCTCTGTTTAAACCTCCTTCCGAGCGCGAAGAGTCGCAGTCAGTAAATACTAGGTTTTAAAGTAACGCGGGCTGGTGGTGGAGTTACTCCAACTCGCTGGAAAACTCTCCTAGCTTAGAATAAACCGACTCCTCCGCACCGGACTCCGCTTCCCACACCGCGCACAGGCGACAGCGCCTAAGTCACGGAACCGGAGCAAGCTCCGCGACGCTGTCCCATCACCCGGGCTCAAGGGTCCGGGAGACATCCCGGACACCACACAGCAGGCGCGGGCGACCGGCGCCAGTCCCGCACCGGCCACCCGCGAGGAAACAGCGGGACCCCGAGCCAGCCAGCCGGCGCCCGCCGGGACTGCACAGCCGGACGCGAGCGTAGCCACTTACCCGCGGCAGAAGTCATGACTGCCCCGCGCAGCTCACGCCCTCAGTCCATGGCTCCCGTTCAGTCCACGCTCCCCAGAGTTTGAGCAGGAGACAAAAGTCCCCGCAGCGCCCACATTCCGTCCCGCACCCCAGCCGAACCGCCTGAGCGCCTCACAAAGGACGGACGCCGGCTCCCGCGACCCTCCGGCGGACCCGGGCGCTAGCGGCCGGCGACAGGAGGACGTGCACGAGCGCCGCTCCGCCGCGCTCCGGGACGCCCGCCAGGCGCGCGCACGAGAAAAGCTTGCAGCGGCTTCGCGGACGCGCGCCCCTCCTCAACTCGAGAGAAAAATCCGCGCTCCAGGCGCCCCCTGGTAGTCAGGGTATGTAAAAGGCAGACAAAAGCCACAGCTCTCTCCAATAGGAGCTCTGGAAAGCCCGCCCGCTCCCGCCTCTCCAGCCCACACGCTCACCCTCTTCTCCAATAAGCAGGTCGGAAAGGGGCGTGGGTCGCGACGCATGCCGGGAGTTGTAGTTTTCGGTGCCCCTGAGGTGGGCTGGAGCCAAAGCCTGGGTGCTGCCTGCCCTCCTGCCTTCATTTCCCATCGTGCTGAGGCGGGTGGTATGGCGGAGAAGGATGACACCGGAGTTTGACGAAGAGGTGGTTTTTGAGGTGAGGAGAAAATGGCGGGGAGTGTGGACCGTCTTTGTTTCAGAAGGACTAAAGAAAGAGCGAGGAGGCAAAGCGATTCAAAGGGGAGGAATAGGGTGACGGGCGCCTGCGGGCCTGGGTCCCCAATCCTCCGCTGTTTCGGGGCCTACTCGCTGCAGCCGCCTGACAGGTATAGCTCAGGGCATCCTGGCGTGGCTGGCCTCTGCCCCTAGCTCGCCCGGAATTCCCAGACCCGGCGCAATTGACCGGCTCTGGGCGGGAGCCTTGATCAATCCTTACCCTACGGCTGAACCGCCCTGGACTGCGCCTCGTTGGGGCGGGGCCGAAACGTGCTGAATCCTCTCTATACTACTTAATCTCCTCCCTTTTCATCTTTGATTTTTGCGGGTCTGTTATCCATTAGTGCCTCCGATCATCATCATCTTCATAATCATCAAGGTGTGGCCTTTGGACTGCAGGCAGGCGGCAGGTGCCTTTCTGTGTGGGGTTTAAGGTCTGCGAGTGGGACCTGTGGTCAATGGTGAGCGCTCAGGCGACTCAGCACCTAGGGTCCATTCTTTTGTCCTTGCTATTGCGCTAAGTGTAGCCAGTTCTGAATGAAAGCTCTGGTCTGGATGCGAATGCTTTTGTGTTGGACTATTTTAAGACGTCTCTGCCATCTTGAATTTAAAAAATAAAGTCTAGTGGTTTTAATGCCATTTCTTTCCCATCAGACAGGTCAATACCCACACCCTGGAATGTGTATGTGTATGTATAGAATGTGCATGCCTTACTTATTTATATCTTCAGCCAACTAGATTTTAGGAAATTCACACAAGAGAAAGAATAGAAATCCCCCGGGGTGTACAATAGGAGAGTGAGGTACAGTATAGGATGTAAAGTAAAAACTACCCGTGGAAGCTTAATTTGGAACCTGTTGTTCGTTCATAGTACTTTAAAAGGCTACACCCAGCAAACGATACCCTAGGTAAATCTTTATTAGAAAGATAGATGGGAGAAAATGTACTCCAGGAAAAGGATTTTATGTATGCCAGAGATCAGGGTGGGGTGACCATATTGAACATGCAGTTTTAGGGGCTGGAGTAGGAGGGTTGCCATGCAAAATGACTTAGTACAGCTACGGTATCAAGGTGGGAAATATGACTGCTTTGCTATAACGAAGGGTCTAGGTATGAGGAGTTGAATAGAGAGGACAAAGGCATACATTTTGGAAATCGGAAAAATTAAGGGAATGGCTACCGATTGAATGTGGGAGATAAAGAGGAGAAAAAAAAAGTAGGTGGCTGAATTTTTTATTTTTTATTTTTGACCCTGCTTTCTTTGGTTTCTGGACTTAAGGGGTTTTGTTGGTCTGGGGACGTGATGTAGTTCAATTGGTAGAGTGCTTGAATGCACAAGTCTCTTGGTTCAATAGGCAGCACCACATACCTGATAGGGTGATGTACACGTGCCTGCAATTCCAGCACTCAAAAGGTGGTCATCGTAGGAGCATCCTAGGAACTTCAGAGTTATCAGCTACTTAGCTAGAGACTAGGGTGAGATATGAGAGACCCTGTTTCAAAATGAAACATTTTGTTACTAAAGATAAAGCAACAATAATAATAATAATCTTGGAAGTTTTTTTCTGTTCAAATGTGTGACTATGTTCCATGGGTTGGTTTTTTTGTTGTTGTTGTTGTTTTTGTTTTTGTTTTTGTTTTTAGCGTGAAAGATATACTACAGAGTTTTGAATCTATTTTTATATTAATTTAAATTTGTCATTAATCATGTCGCCGCCCTGCCACCCCCTTTCTTTTTGTACATAGAAAGGGTCTTACTATGTGATCCAAGCTGGTCTTGAACTTCAAACCGTCTCATCTTATCTTCCTGGGTACCTGGGATTATAGGTGTATCCCATCATGTCCCACAAGAATAACATTATATTGTTTAGTTTTACATTTATAGATTTATTAACCATTTAAAAATGTATTTATTTACGATTTTGGTGCTAGGGATTGAACCCAGGGCTTTCCCATGCTGAATAAGTATTCTACACCCTCAGCCTAGCTTCTTAAAAGTTGATTTACATTAATTTTCCTTTGTTTTCCTTTGCTCTGTCCAGCAGTGCATTGCTTTGATGTTTTATTATTTTATGTGTATGGATATTTTGACTGTATGTACGTCTGTGCACAACATGTGTGCTTGGTGTTCTTGGTGACTAGAAGAGGGTGTATATCTAGTTACGAACAGTTGTGAGCCAACATGTGGGTGCTGGTAGTTGAACCCTAGGCCTCTGGAGGAGCAGTCAATGCTCTTGACATCTCGTTAGCCTCTGCAGATTTACTCATCTGCTGCTTGGCCCTTATCATATGTGGAGACTTACTGTTCCTGCTTTCTGCTTAAATTTTTGATCATTGTCACACACAGAGTATACATAAGGCATGTACACATATGGAGAGTGTACACATTGATGGGTGTGCAAATAGTAAGTGGACCATCACTGATACCGCTGCTGCCCCCCTTCCTGCTGTTTGTCAGTTTCTAGTCCCCACCCCAAGGATAACCACTACGCGGAAGTGTAATGACTAAACCAGATGAGTTTCATCTGCTCTTACTGTCTGTGCCCTGCCAGGTATCACTTACATGCTCTTTTTCTGTCTACCTTTCTTTTTTCTTTTTCTTTTTTCCCTTGCAGCTTTGTGACATTCTTTTATATGATTACCTATGCATTTTATTTTGCTACAGTATTCCGTGTGGCTATATGGCTCTTTTTAATCAGGTCTTCTGAGGGACATATATCAGGTAGTTTCTGCTTTGAAATTGTTGTAAGTAGTATTATTGAGAACCTTTCTTTATTATTATTTATTTTATTTCTTTTATATATATGAGGACACTGTTGCTGTCTGCAGACACACCAGAAAGAGGCATCAAATCCCATTAGGGATGGTTGTGAGCCACCATGTGGTTGCTGGGAATTGAACTCAAGATACTCTGGAAGAGCAGTCAGTGCTCTTAACCTCTGAGCCAATGTGTGGTTTTGGTAAGCATATTTTTTGGTTGGGTATATACATAGAACTGAAAATATTGAATTATAGAAAAGAGATGTATTTGCCTTACATAGATATTCTAAAGCAGTTGTGGGCACTCCTTTCAGCAGCATGTAGGAGGTCTCATTACACCGTATCCTTTCAGCTTTTGTATCTGCCTGATAGACGTATATTGGTACTTCTGTGTGTTTTTATTTCTGTATCTCTGGTATGGAACTGAAGATGACCACCGTGAGTCCTTCCATTGGTTTTCTCTTACTGTTAAAGAAACTGAGTACAAAGGTACAATTCCTTAATTGCATAGCTACCCAACATCTCTTAGGGCCTATGTATGTGGCTTCTGCACATTTTTAAAAATAAATTTTTATTACATGTGTGTGTGTATGTATGTGTATACATGTGCACACATGGAGGTCAAAAGACAGTTTACAAGTGTTGATTCTCTACTGCCATCATGCAGGCCCTGCAGTCAAATTCAGGCCCTCAGACGTGGCAGCAAGTACCTTTGTCCACTGAGCCGTCTCAGTGGCAGCTTTCTGCATTCCTAACAGTTTTTGGCAAAGAACAGAATTGCCTAAATTCATTCAAATCCACTTGATTTTTTTTCTTGTATGGATAACGCTCCAAGGAAATACTTGTATATCCCTAAAATCACAAAGATGTGTTCTCTAAAAGCATTGACTCTTTGCAATTGATCTGCCATTTTTCCCCCATATGCATATCCGGTTGACCTGGCATCATCATTTCCCCCACTAAAATATGTTGTCTTTGTTATAAATCAAAGTACCACTTTATTTGAGATGGGCCCCACTATGTAGCCCTGGCTGGCCTGGAACTCACTATGAATGGTCTCATTCTAGTTCAGACTCAGAGTGGTATCTTTGCTTCCTGAATGCTGGTACCACTATATCTAGCATGCCTTTTCTTTTATTCTCTTATTCTTTTTTCTTCTCTTTCTCTCTCTTTCCCTCCCTCCCCATCCCCTCCTTCTGAAGGCAAATATCACTATGTAAGCCAGGCTTTCCTCAACACTTGTGATCCTCCTGCCTCAGTCTCCAGAGTGGATGACAGTCATGTGCTGTCACTACTGGGCAAGGTTTTGCTCTGTTTTTCCCCGTGTCATAGGATTTTCCTTATTATGCCTTCGGCTGTTCATGACTCACTGTTCCATATGACTTCTAAAAGGATGAGCATGACAATTTCAGCTTTTCACAAACCTAGTGAAATTTTGTTTGAGATCACATTAAATCTGGAGATTAGTTCTGGGAAATCTGACATCTTTGTAATATTGAATCTTCTAATCCAAGACTCCGTGTTTCATGCCTTAGGTTTTTGTTGCTTCCTATTGGGTGAGGAACTTTGTCCATGTTGAGCATGTTTTCTACGCCAGCGTCTGACCGCCTTCTCTAAGCAGTCAGCCTTCCATCCCTTCTTATGTCCTATAGCTGATTTTAAAAATTGAGAATTACCTCTTCCTTGAGACTAGAGCTAAGTTGGCCAAAGAAGAGTGAATATATGTTGTGGTAAATATTTAATCTCAATTGGGGATATGGATCATTAAGTTCCAGATAAAAACCACAAAACTTTCATTAAAGCACTAGCTATCTACCCTCTATGCTATCAGTCTACTTCCCTGCAGTAACCGTGAGCTCTGACTTGCCATGTTCCAGCTGGGCTGCTCTTACTTCTACTGGCCAGCTCTCATGGCCTGTTCTTATGAGCTCTTACCCCATAGTGTCTTCTCTCTCTTCTCTTCTCTCCTCTCTCCTCAGACCCCAAGCCTGGGAACCAAAACTTCACCTACCTCTCTTCCACCCAGCTCTAGGCTGTCTTTACCCAACCGATAGTTTTAAGTTAAGGGGCAAGATCATATACCATCACTTGGTGTGTAAGAGGAATCTCGTCCCTGAGATAACCAGAGCTTGGGGGCCAGTGTTAGCATTACAATACATAGCAAAAGACCAGAACCCAACAGACATATTCTACCAGTCTATTTGTTTTATAGTGATAATTTTATACTTTGGATTTGGTTGTGTTTTTTCCCCCTGAGACAGGGTTTCTCTGTATAGTTCTGGCTGTCCTCGAATTCAGAAATCTGCCTGCCTCTGCCTCCCAGAGTGCTGGGATTACAGGTGTGCGCCACCACTGCCCGGCCTTAATTTTATATTTTGATTCTTTTCTTTCGAGAAGTATTATAATAGAAAAGAATAGATTCTGAAGCAGGAAGTTCTATTTCAGCTATTTATTAGCTAATGTGACTTTGAGCAAGTCACTTATCTCAGCTTCAAGGTTCTCAATAGTCTACCAAAATAATAAAATTTACTTTGGAGAGTAATGGTGGATATTAAGTGATTGCTTAGACCTGGCACACTATGAGCATTCATCAGGTATTATTAGAATTTTCTAGCTAATTGTCCTATATCCAGGTTAACACTTTTACCCCTTTGTTATTTTGAGACAGAGTTTAAGTATGTAGCCCAGGTTGACTTAAACTGGTGGTATTCATCCTGCCTCTGCCTCATGCCATGATTTCGTGTGTGTATCACCACAT
This sequence comes from Apodemus speciosus, assembly GCA_002335545.1. NCBI lineage: Eukaryota > Metazoa > Chordata > Mammalia > Rodentia > Muridae > Apodemus > Apodemus speciosus. Next base: position 1,819,438 of record BDUI01000007.1, read on the forward strand.
CCAACTGTCTGTCTGTTTTGAGACAGGGTCTCACTGTGATGTCCTGTCTGGCCTAGAAGCTGTGATGTAGCCCAGGCTGACAGACTCACAGAGATCTGCCTGTCTCTGCTTCCATCCCACGTGCTACAATGACGAGTACACTACCATGACCAGCCAGCTTCTCTTTTTAGGAGTAGTTCCTTAGTTTTTAAGTCTCATTTATGAGACTAGACTATGCAGAACTTAAAATGTACAGTGTGTATTTATGCCTTTTCTTTTTAGTTCCATAGATTAGTTTCAGCTTATCATATAGACAAAGTTACTGGTTTAGTTTGACCAGCTAAATATAGTTTGTAATTAATTGATTAATTAATTTCTGAGACAGGGTTTCTCTGAGTAGCTCAGCTGTCCTGGAACTCACTCTGTAGACCAGGCTGTCCTTGAACTCACAGAGATTCACCTCTGCCTTCCAGGACACTGCCACCACCAGGCTTCTTTTTTATATCCTGTAGAGTTCCAGCTTTTCAGATAGACTGTTCAAAGAATTGGTTATTGACTTTCTTTGACAGGAAGTTATGACATTCCGTAGACCTAAAGGCTAAGGGGAAAAACATATTTATGGAATACAGTCAAAGTTCAAGTTAAAAAGCGAAGAAAATACCTCTAGGAGTTGTGGGTTTATGTAGAGGAATGCAGTCAACTACTGCTCTGTAGATTTTCCTAATAACTAAATCCAGCTGGGATGGAGATGGTAAAGGAATACAGGTTGATACTGATCAAAACAGGGTTAGAATTACAAGTCTGAGAGACACGTGGAGAAAAATAATCACCCATGACATACATCCTTTATCAATACTAAACTAAGTCATGGGCTAAAGAAGAAATCAAGATGGTAATCACAAAACTGTGAGGTAACTACCCTTCATAATTCATGAAACACAGCCAAAGTAGTACTCATAGGACAGTTTATAGTCTTGTAAGTTATTTCCAGAATTCAGGGGTTTAACTCATGAAGCTGGGGGGAAAATAAGCCCATATAATTCTATAAAGTAGCAAAATTTTTTAAATGTGGAAAAAGCCTACATTTTTTTTAAAGAATTAAAAGTTGCCTAGCTATGGTGATACACACCTTTAATCCCATCATTTGGGAAGCAGAGGCAGGCAGATCTCTTGAGTTTGGTGCCAGCCTGATCTTCAGAGCAAGCTCTGATACAGCCAGGGCTACACAGAGAAACTCTGTCTCGAAAAACAAAAATAAATAAATATATTAATTAATTAATTAGTTAGTTAATAAATAAAGAACTATAAAAAGAAACAGCACCAATTAACATTCTATGCTCTAATTAGTTTAGAGTGATAATTATTGCCACACTGTCTCTGACCTGCCGGCTCCTGAGGAATGGCACAGAGAGAGACCTATCATTTATTATAGCTTCGGCCTTCGTTGGCTGTCTCCCAGCCAGCTCTAACCTGAGTAATTCTGGTCCATGTCCGCCTTGTGGCCTGGTACCTTGCATTCAGTCCTGGCATCTGTCCTCTCCATCTCCATGCCACACTAGCAAAACCCTTGTGCCTGATTCTTCCCCAGAGTCCCTATCTCTGCCCAGAAGTCCCACCTCTCCTCTCCTGCTCAGCTATTGGTTGTCCTCTCTTCAGAAGGTTGTGGAGGTATATGTTTATGAGATACTCAGGCAGGTGATGATTCATAAAATAACAATACCAAGGCCAGGCCAGCACTCAGCTCTGCTGTACAGATGCCAGCATTTGAATAATACCGAGACAACCGTTATACAGCGCACAGAAGGATTACCCACAAATAATCCGCTCAGTTGCCTCAGTGCATGGCTGTTGCTTCTTCATGATTTCAACTGCAGTAATAAGTTCACTTCAATAGGAGACAGTAAACATCAGAGAAATCTGTGGCCATTGGGCTGTTGTGCAGAAATCCAAACAAGCGAAAAGACTAAACCTTATAGAAGATTCATCCCTTTATCAGACCAGATGCTATAGGCCCACAGCATCTGTAAAGTATCACCTTCTAACCAGTGACCCGTTAGCATATAACTATGAGTTTTAAAGAAGTCTAACAGACTAGTGGTTAGGCTTTTGTCTCCTCCAAACCAGGTACTCTTTTACAGATATTTAATTTTGGATCATGGGCCCTTTTTTAATGCAATGTCACCTCTTTGGGTACCATAAAAATATTAGCTAAGATTTTCTGCAAAGACAGTATTCAAATTTCGATTTGTAGGTTTCATTGATTGTCCAGAACACATTACAGCACCACCAATGTATTCAAAAGCAATGAGCTATGCACCCAGATTGAATACACAGCCAACAAGTTAAAAGATTTTTCCCAGAATACCACAAGCCTAATCAGTGTTAACTCGGCCCCCACTGGCCATAAGTCTATTTTACAGTATGTTCTACTTTTAAGACTGTGCAACTACAGGGTCTCCAGAGAAAAACCAATCCAGGTCTCAAAGCAGATCTCAAAGCATATGTCAGCTATTCATGGTTTTGGGATTCCTCAGACCCCAGACAGGACCAGGAGCTTCTCACCCAGGACCCAGGCCAGCTCACCTAGGCTGTGCACAGTTCCTAGTTAAGCTTGTTAGACACACGTTTCCTTGCCAACTGTGATTTGACTCTCACTCAGCCAGTGCCTTGTATTCCGATTTTGCTAGTTAGCCCTAGCTTTGTAGATACTCAGTCCTATAACAGTGTGAAACAAAGTTCCCAGAAAAGAAAAGCTGCACGTGTGCTGAACATTCTACAAAGCTGACTGACCGACTGTAGAGAACTAGACATTCTACAAGGCCGACTGACCGACTGTAGAGAACTAGACATTCTACAAGGCCGACTGACCGACTGTAGNGACTGTAGAGAACTAGACATTCTACAAGGCCGACTGACCGACTGTAGAGAACTAGACATTCTACAAGGCCGACTGACCGACTGTAGAGAACTAGAATCTTGCACGTTGGGAGCCGAGCTTATCTTGGGCTGTCTTTGGCCCTCTAGATAACCATTTATTGCCCACCTCTGTGTGTGACATCACATCCTTGCGATTATTAGGTAAGTCTATTGGGAAGGTTTGAACAGACCCCTAGCTTCCACCAGCTCAAAGGCCAAGAATGTCATCAGATCATATCTGAGGCCAATAGCAGAAATCGGGATGAGAATGCCCATTATTCTATTACTGTAAGCACTTCATGAAACCATTGCCACGCTGGAACCCAGTGTTTGGGGTACCCCGGGTCCATGTTCTCCTGCCACCATCACTGATATTTGGCTCCAGAATACCTCTTTCTGTGAGCATGTCTGTATGTGTAATGTAATGTGTATAGGTATGTATGTAGATGTGTACGTGCAAGCATTCATGTGCATTAGTTCAGGTGTGCATCATCCCACAACATAGGTCAGAGGACAAATTGGTCATAGGTTCTTCCCTTCCACCTGTCTGAGGCAAGAGCATCTTGTTGTTCAGTACTGTGGATCCAGGCTAGCTCGCCCATGAGCCGTAGGAGGTTCTCGACTCTTCCTTCCATTGCTCCATCTCTTAAACTACAAGCATGAGATACTATACCTAGTTTATATGAATTCTCAGGATTTGAACGTATATGGTCGTCAGCCTTATGTGGGATAGCTTTACCCGCTGAGCCATCTCTCCAGTCCCAGAATAAATGGTCTTTTAACCCCTTTGAAATGAGAGATGTGTGTTTTGCATCTGTATCAGCTGTAAACAGAAGCCTGTCTATCCCCAAAAGGAAATTTTATGTTAGAAATCAATGGTTTCCTCATTGTACAGATCAGTACACATCACTGCTGCAATCGTCATAGAACAAAGAATACTTGGACATCACGAAGCAGAGAGCAGCATAGTGGTACAAGTCTGCAATGCCTAGCTCTAGGGACTCAGACAGGAGGATGGCACATTTGAGATGAGCGTGGAAGCCTATCTCAGAAAAGCCAAGAGAGGGAGAGAATGTGAACCCCTGTTTTCCTTCCACCTGACAGATCTCTGACCGATACCCCCAACTGGGAGAACTCAAATTTATATCCAGGTCAGCAGCAAGACTGGTCAGTGTCACATGTGTCTGCACAAGAGGTGTGCTGCAATATGAGAGGTGTGCTGGAGGCTCAATAAAGCAGACTACTACCTCAGCCAGAGGCCCAGCCTCTCCTCCCTGGGCAAGCTCGTCAGGGTTTCCATGTGTTTGGTGTAGTACTGTGCACTGTAATGCTATTTCAGAGTCAGAAGTCCAGCTCATACATGCCACAGGCTTTACCAGAGAGGTTCATACCACACTAAAATAAAAAAAGGTTCAGTTTTGAAAGGCATCCCAAGAATATCCTTTTAAAAATCTTTTTGATTTTTTTGTGAGTTTCACATCATATACCCTAACCCCACTCATCTCCCCAACCCCTCCCCCCAAAATAAAAAAAAAAAACACACACACACACACAAACACAAAACAAAACATAGAAAACGTCTCATCGTGGAAGCTGTAGTGTGTCACAGCGTCCCCCACAGTATACCCTTCTGTCTACACATGTTGACTAGCAAATGTTCATTGCAATGTGTCATTGGTTTGGTTCAAGGTCTCTGGCTTTTGTGACACCATCAATACTGGATCCTCACCAGGACTCCTCCTAGTTATCCTGTTGCTGCCCTGTGTCCTGGAGATCCTGGCCTTTCACACTCCCCAACAGTTCACAGATGATGTAGATTTTGGGGTGTGCCAACTCTAAGCCATGGATCTGGGTGGCAGCTGAGCTGGTCAGCCCACTGGCTCTCCCTTATCTGCCGCACAGTGYGAGCTCTCCAGTGCTGCTCTGGCTAGGTCACCCAGTGACAGGAGGCAGGGTCAGTTCTTCTCCTACTGTGCCCTTTGGGGCGGCTTCCCCACAACCAGCCTCCTGGGTCAGCTCCCTTGCTCGCACACCCTTCGGGCTAGCTCACCCAGTCCACCATCAGGACCAGTTCCACTGTGAGCCCAGGCAAGGGTCAGGGCCAGCTCTCCCTAGTGCTGCAGCTGGTGAGAGGCAGGGATAGCTCTACTGCTCTCCTGACTTCAAGGGCAGCCAGACTGTCGTGGTGTGGGGTTGTGGGGCTCACCTGCACCCCTCCACCAGGGCTCAGCCCTACTGTGCTACCCAGGAAGAGTGCTTGGCCTGCTCTCCTGAGTCTACAGCCGGCGGGGACAGGGCCAGCTCACCCACTCTCATGATCCTTCTACTGCTAACCTTTTTACCTCTTAATCCATTTTAACTTTTAAGGTATCTTTCTAAGATTTAGTTTTTTATTGTTTTTAATTATGTGTATATGTGTGGTATGGTCTTGTGTTTGGCATTGCATCCCCTGGGAGTGATTGTGAGCCACCTGGCAGTTCTGGGGACCAAACTCAGGTCCTTTAGAAGAACAAGGAAACTCAACCCAGGGCACCATGTCACCCTCTTCTCAAGGTATCGTGTTCTAATTTACATTTCCTGGTTTATTAGTGAATTTTACTGTGATTTCAGTGATCCCCAGCTCAGATGTGACTCTTCATAATTTGGAAGATGGTCTGAAAGAGGCACTGAAGGAGCAAGGGAACAGGAAATTTCTCAGGCCTGCTTCCCTCCGCCAAGAATCTGAGTACCTTCAGTCCATCGGAGCTGCGTGCCAGTGTACCTCCATAGGTAGTGTCTTAAGTGGAGCCTCCTTCTTCTCTAAGGGGGCTTTTCTGTTTTGGTTTGTCATATATGAGACAAGAGCAGGGTCTCACTGTGTAGACCGGGCTGGCCTTAAGCTCACTAAGATCCTCCTGTCTTTGCCTCCATAGTCCCGAGATTAAAGGCATGAGCCACCATGCCTAGCCTTAACATTTTTTGTTTTCATCAGAACCTTCTACCAGCCATTCTACCACTGAGGGCAGAGAACTTGGGGGCTCTGCTCACTCACTCTACCTAACCTAAGGACACTCGGTGACTGGACAGCAGCAGAGCCCACTTGCTTAGCATATATAGGCATTATATCCAGTCCTCAGTACCAGAAAGAAAAGAAAAGATATTTAGAAAATGACGGTCGGGCATATCTGACAGGAATAAGATACAGAATAAATACGAAATACCAAGGTGGTTGTTACTACATCGTTAACTAAGACAGAGACATAGTCTCTGGTCACCTTAGAAATGCATTAAAGTTCTGATTTTAGTCTTCCTTAATTTCTCATTTTTATCTCGAGACAGGGTCTTGCTCACTGTATACCCTAGGCTGGCCTTGAACTTGAGATCCTCTTGTCTCAGCCTCCCAAATCCTGGGTTAACAGGGGTACACCACCATACCAGGCTCACGTTTTCATACAGTAATTGAATTGTAGAAAGTTGGAGCGATTCCATTCACTGTCAAACCCGCCTTCTCCTTGATACAAAAATAAGACTTTTACACCCAAAAGACCAGTTTTAGCCCAGGCTATCCTTAAACTTGTGATCCTCTGGCCTCAGCCTCCTGAGTGCTGGGATACTGGCATGCTATGATGCTCAGTCTAAGGAACCTTTTGCATTGCCGTCTGATCTTTACTCCTGGGATGTAATTCTCCAGTTGACTCTTTACTGACAGAGGCTTTTCTGTGTTTGTTGACTTCCCTCTTCCTTTCTTTATTCTTGACTGAAAAGATCATTTTTCACCTTGTAATCTTGATCTTTCTCTCACCTACATCTTTAATGCTTGACATTTAATGCTTGATGTAGGTTCAGTCTTTACTGGCAGCGTCCCATTCGCCCTTAGCTGAATGGATGAGAATGAGGTAACCTCCCACATTAAATGTGTGAAGCCATTTAAAAGTCCCTCTCTTTCTTGAGTAAAGTGGCCTTCTCCATATTTTTAAAAGCTCTTACCCGTCTTTAGAGAACAAAGGACACTGTGCAGTGTTAGCGTGCCTTCCTCCCCGCTTCCATTGCTGCTCTGAGTAACGCTAATGGAAGGAAGTGCGTGCGCTTGGGCTTGGGCTTTGTGGATAGAGTTTGCTATCAGGAATGATTAGACATAACATTTCAGTTTATAGAACATAAAGCCCTAAATCCTATTGTAAAAAAATCTAGTTCCAAACAGTAGCTGAGAAGCTTGGCAACATTGTTACTTTTACCACTGTTAATAAAAATTATCAGTGCTCTTAAGTCACAACCCGATATCATAAAGGTAGGCCACTGAAACTAACTTAGCTCATCACCAGTTATATCAAGAGAAATTTATAGGTATAGATATATTAATTATAAAGTATAAAATTAATGTGAGAGCAAGTCTATCTTTTCCTTATTTGCTTCTATGATTTTTTTTTACTTCATTACATATTCTCTGGGCTCAAGTAGAGATGTATTGATTTATTTTTAAAATTTAGACATTTGAAAAAAGGAACCAGTTATTTATGGTCTGTGGTCCTGTTGATATGACGGATGGCCACATGAGTGTTCCACAAGCACTTTTCCACTCGGCCGTACGCCAGCCCTTCTATAGCTGCAGGCCTCTACTGTAAGCCCGTTGTCTGGAGCCATGATGTGTGTGGTGTTTACGTTTGGGGTTTGTTCTTACACAGGCTCTCGCTGTGTTCTTACACAGGCTCTCGCTGTGCTGCCTCAGTCCTGGGTTCAAGAGCACCACTGCTCAGTTGCTCAGACTCTCTCTAGGCTTGCGCCACACTCCTTTCCTGCATTAGTTTTATAACTACCATGGTACCACGTACACTTAACCTTACACTTTTTCAATTTTACAAAGCATTGTTGAAAGAATCTGGGTTAAGAAGCTGACTTACTTTCATTAGCAATAAGATGCTGAGTGAGTCACATATTTGTCTAGTGCCTGTCTCCCAGTTAGAGTAAGATTGTTCTTCATGCCAGGTGATTCTTTAGTACAAAATATTTCTTTCTTCTGTTCTAAGAGATCTGAAGCTGTCTGGTGGATAGAGTAAATGTGATTGGGCTTTTAGAAGCTTGTATCAGTTAGGAACTACATGGAGAGAGTCTACTAATGGTCTAGGCTGGAACCCCAGGTTTAATCCTAGTTTTCTCTAGCTTTGTTCCAAGTGTCACCCCCAACTTCCCAGAAGTAAAACTGCCTTAAGGATTTGGGAATGAAAAGGTCTAAGCTACAGGTAGTGTATTAATAAGTATTTTGTCTCTGGACTTTCGGAGTATTGCTTCTAGTATCCATCAAGACTCCATGGTGCTAGACCCAACACAGATAAGCAAACCAAAGTGCCCACTATCTTTAATTTGAAATAAGATATTTGAAGGCATCCTGTATTTAAATATGCAGTGCACTCAGTGTAGCTGGTAGAATATCACCATCTCTATCTTATTAGGGGAATCATCCTGGCTGACCTACAACCTTTAATTTCGTATAATTTAAGACCTTTATTGAAAATAGACTTTCTACTTCAGCATATCTTGCTTTGCTTTAGTGGTTGGCTTATTTGTCTGTCTGTCTGACTGTCTCTCTGTCTGTTTAATGACAGGCTAGCTTTGAACTTACATATGTATCCAAGAAAGTCTTAGAACTACGGATCCTCCTGCCTCTCCCATCCACATAGTGCTAAGATTGTAGGCATGTGCCTCAGTTCCTAGTGTCTCTGGCTTTCTAAGAAGGAATAAGTCGTTTTGAAAGAAAGGTTTTGTTCATCTCTTTAAGAACCACAGAGTGGGCTTGAAAACCTCAGGAAGGGCTGGCAAGATGACTCATTGGGAAGACACTAGCTGCCAAACCTGGGACCTGAGTTTGATTTCACATGATGGAAGTTGAAATGGACTCCTCAAGGTTGTCTTCTGACCACCACATACACACCGCGGCACTCACATGCCCACTAGCCACCATTCCTCCCCCCCCAAAAAAAAATAGATAAATAAAAGAAATACAGAGAATCTCTTTTATGCTTTTTCTGGGCATTGTTTGTGTGTATTTGTGTTAGTTTTTCAAATTTGGAGTAGGCAAAGAAAGAGAGTATAAAGTTGATATGATCTCTTAAGATCCAAACTTCATTTAATGATATTTGCATGTTCTCACCTAATGTTAGAGTGAATATGTTTGACGTTTTGGCCTTTTTAAAAGACAAATCAACTGAAAAGGACAATTGTAAGTGCCTGCCCAAGCATATAGCCCAGATCAGGTGAATTTCTAAAGCTACGAAAGCTTGATATTGTCAAGGCCCGGGAAGACTCAGCAACCTACCCTGGTTAGCATCACTCCTCCTGGTTAAGAGCAAGTCTCTGTTGACTGTTATTTTCAGTCAGTTAAGCTATAAGCTACAAAAGGTCAGCTTTCTCCTTTCTGATGAGTTTGTATGATTTTTATTTTGTTTTCAATTTAGATAGTATTGTCTTAAGAGCATTTTTATTACGCACAAAGGGCTGGAAATTGGTTCTTTAAAAACTTTGTGCCCATAGTACCTCGTGTAAGATTAATTGAATGATATCCATTTCAATAAAAATGTTTAGAAGCCGCAGCAAAAAAGCTGTATGAATCTGTGTCTTGCCTGCCCTACTGGTGTATAAATGAACTTGAAATGTACGCTAGTGTTAGCCAACACCCTTTGAAGGCATTTTCAAGCGCCATGCTCAGTGGTGCTGAGTAACAGCACTAAATGATGGTCAGGGTTTTTTCAAAGCACTGCTTCTGATAGAAAACTGCTTAGTAATGACAGACACGCCCTCCAGTCCAGTGGCCATTTTGTACTGTAGCTCTGGAGAAACAAGTGGGAATCATAGAAACCAGTCTGCAGCAGAAAGAATATGGACAGGAGGCAGTACATTTTTCAGCGAGGAAACTGGAGAACTTAAAACTATGCTGTCTGTGAGTAGTTTAGTTGGACTATATTTTATGTGCCCTTTTAATATTTTTAAATTCTGCCATTAGGTTTTGTCTCTGTTGATATTATAGAGCAATTAAGTGCTTTGATTTGGGGCTTTTGGAATAAGTGGTATTTTAGGAGTTGTGCTAAAATATGTAAGCTCCAACAAATATTTCCTATTGTTTTAAATTTTTTAATCTTGCAGGATACTAGCCTATAATATTTCCCAGTGTTTTAAGAGTTGAAAGGCAGTGTGTAGATCATTTTAGATTATACTTTACAGACATTCATGGGTTAAGACAAGCAAACAGATACTGGTTTCTATAGGAAAACAAACATTTTTTCATTTCATAGCTTGTTGATTTTGATTCGAGTTTTGACCCTTTAAGTAAAGTCCTCATTTAATCTAGAAACTGATTGCATGATTTGATAGTGATAGTCTTGGTGTGATGGTGACAGCCTCCTCAGCACATCCAATATTCTGAGGTTAGCCTGGCAGAAATAAGGAAGTCATATCAAATGAAGGCATTTACCTTTTTCATTGTTAACGGCCTCCCCCAAAGGAATATCCATTTTGTATGTGATGTCATATTTCGACTTATGGCTTGTCTGCTTTTTAAGAAAGGTCCTCATCATGTTACCTCAGCTGGTGTCAAACCCTGGGCTTGAATGATCCCTACCTTAGCCTACTGACTCTTTGGGAACTACAGGCCTGTTCTACCACACCCTGACTTTACATCTTTGTGATCAGTGACTTTCAAAGATTAAAGGTTTTTTTAATGTTTTAAAACAAGAAATAAATTGTAATCTGCAGTCACCCATTAAATCTTTTTAATTGTCAGTGTCTTTTCCTTAAAACTTTAATTTTAAAATCAGGATCTTTTATAGGTACTGCTGGCATGGTATAAACTTCTGAAAATATATGACTGACTTTGTAGCACATATAAGGTAATAGACATTTGAAAAGAAAAATTAGTAATTTGGTGACTTCCGTAATAGGACTAGAAATCATTTGTGGGCCTCTGACCCAGGCTGAGCATAGATTCATGTAGGTGGAAGAATGCATAACAGAGTTCCTTCCCAAATCTTGGCAGCTGCACGCCAGTGTTTTTTGTTTCTCACACCACAGTAGTAGTCACTAGTGTGATGGCTTTCCTGTTAATTTTGTGTTTAATATAGACTGGCAAGCCCTAGTAACTAACATCTGAGAGTAGTTAGCATTTTGCCAGATCCAACAATGTGGCTTAAATATAGCACTGATACTTTAAATAAAGACATATGTAATACATTAAATCATTAGTGTTGGTATGGAAAACAGCACATTTGCTAAAGTAACACTTAATTGGATAGTGTTACCTTTTTTATCAGGAGGGCTTATGCTGGGTACATTGTTTCCAAAAATTACATGAATATATTATATATAATATGAAATATAATGTTATATGTATTAGCTCAAATAATACAGGAATATCAAGGTTTGACACCTAGTATTAGAAGTGGTAGGTCAGTGGATAGATATGTTTACGTACATATGTTTATTGTTACTTACAGTGTGAAAAGTACCTGTTTCCCATATTCTTGCCAGTGATATATTTTGCCAGATTTTTTTGTTGTTTAGATTTATTTGATTTTACATTTATGAACATTTTCCCTGAATGTATGTCTCTGCTCTGTGTGCATGTCTGGTGCCCATAGAACTCAGTAGGTGGCTTGTAAGTTACCATGTAGGTGCTTTAAACCTAACCCAGGACCTCTGCTAGAGCAACAAGTGCCTTAGCCACTGAGCCGTGTCTCCAGCCCCTGCTGCCTGTGCCTGTGTCTGGTATAGGTCTGCCACTATATTTGTTTTCTGAAAATTGAATCTGTACGTTCAGTCGGCTAACTCTCCCGATGGCTAGTCCTTAAGGCTGTGTACTTCACGTTGGCTATCCATCCCTCAAGCACCTCCCCACCTCCTCCCCAGCCCTTGGGTTTTCTAGTTAGGATCTCCCTGTGGAGCCCATTCTGGCCCTAAACTCTAGAGCCTTTCCTTAAGTCTCTGAGTGCTGGGAGTGCCTCATGCGCTATCACGCGTGGCTCGGGTTCACTTCTAACTTGCTGTTTTCTCCTCCAACTGTTGCTTTGCTGCCGCTTTATGTTTCCGTAAACATCAGCATTGTTCAACATGGGACTGTTGAAACCAGAAATGTAAGGACCGTCCTTTTTCTCTGCTGTCAGTCGCCTTCGGCCGGAGCCTCACGCTTTCACCTCCCGAGTACTGCGAGTACCGGCGTGGAAAAACTGCCGAGGTTTGCCTGGATTTTAAACATTCATTAATTTATTCTTACCCAACAGTAGGAGGCCGGCTAGCTGATGACACAGGAACGAAATGCTATGAGAACAGCTAAAAGGAATAAGTAGAATATTATTCCTGATATAGAAAGAGCGCCACAGCATAGTAAATGAAGAGAGCCAGCTGCAGAAAAATGAATGAAATGCATTCCATTTTGTACAAACATTTCAAAAGCCAGTCACACATGCAGAAACATATACTACATTTTGAGGAAAGGCTTCCCAAGCTAAAGAATGTCTATTTCCATTTGAAAGAAAAAGGCTAAAAGCTAAGGGTTAGCTCAACAGTTATTTCTCATTTTATGTCTTTTGGTTAAAATTTTAGTTTAAAAATAGCAAAGCAGTAAATCAAAYGTATAAGGATAAGTGAATGAGCTTGGTTTCCTTTTACAGATAAAATAAGTTACCTTTTTGCTATCTATCCACAGAAAGAAGCTAACAGTAGAAAGCTACAAAGTCACTATGGTATCTGATTGATGTACAGTCAGTGTTAAGAAACATTTGGCTAGTGCTGAATGCATAGATGGCGGCTGATCTTCCTCCTGAGATGTCAGCAGCAGCCAGTCATGAGCAAGCCAGAGCTGTAGGATACCTGAGGTAAACTGGGCCCCGAAACACAGTGGGCTCTCACTTAGCTGTAAGACAGAGCAACCAGCTGGTCGCCTAATGCAGTGGCCTCTAACGCACTGACCTGTGGTTATAATGTGGATCAGAAACGGGGAGTTGTGATTCAGAGAGCATCGTAAAACTTTTGACAACAGTAAACGTTTCTGAATGCTTAATGACCAAAAATTTACTGAAAGTCAAATCTGTAATGACTCCAACGTGATTCTGTCAGTGTCAGCCCATGCAGTGTCATGTCACCACAGCCTTGTTTCTGAACGCAGAGCGTGCACTGTGCACTCCACGTGCCACCACCCCACACAGGGACAGCACTGGTGGACATACCTCCACTCAGCTTTTGTTACTACGTGTTATGAATTGCAGTGGTTGGTTGGTTGGTTGGTTGGTTTTGCAAATATTTCTGTTCCTGTATAAATGTAATGGTTTAATTGTGGGAAAAAATCTGAATGTTTTCTTATAGTCATTCCTGAGCATGAAAGTTTCAATATACTTTTGGATTGTTTTGTCAGAATGTTTGATTAAAGAAATGCTATTTGAGTTGCTGACTAGAGTTTAACTTTTTTTTAAGAAATGTTAAATCAATTTGACTTGATATTAGGACAGAATTATAGAATTTTCATGTCACAGCCTGCAATACATACTCCAGTCACTTTGTACTACATATTCACATATACACATACATATTTATATGACACAGCATTCTCAGCATTAATGATTGTAAAATCAAAATATCAGTCAGCTCTGAAAAATGTTGATGATGCTGTATTTGTCCTACAGTATCAATTAGTCATCATGATTTAATTCTATATGATAAGCAAGCCCTTCTATCCCAATAATATACAAATTTGCTTAAAGTTTTTTAAATGGTAAAATTATGTCTGCTAAAAATTTATTTAAAATAAATTTACAATTTATTATCAAAAATATTCTATTTACTTACCTCTTTTCTATATCTATCTACCTAATATTGCATAAACTTGATCAGGTGAAAATGGAACACAAGTGGGAAATGTTTTAATATCCCTGACCAATCAGCACAGTTGTGCAGGATTGGTTCCATGAGGCCATGATCCTTCCCATAGATAGCAAAGTCAACAGATGCTCAAGTCCCTTATACAAAATGAGACGGCGTTTGCATGCACCATGTACGCCACGCTTCTTCCAAAGTACTTCACACCTTGTCAAGGCACTTATGCACGTAATCTAATGTAAATATTGTATACTTGTTTACAGAGTGATGACAAGAAAAAAGTAACAATGTTGCAAACAGGTTCCAGTTTGTCATGTAAATATCACTTCCCAGTGGGTGTTTAAATCTACAGGAGTGAAATCTATGGCTATAGAGAGTTGAGTCCACAGACACTGGTGGCATTTTTCATGTCAGGATAAAGGAAGTCATCCAGGAAGGAGCGATTTCTGAAGGAGGCAGAGTTTATTTAGACACTGGCCTTTCCAAGTTTCTATCTATGGCCCAGTTAGTCAGATACACATTTCTTACCTTAATACTCCAACAGGTGTCTTCTAATAACCAAAATTCACTTAAATTATATGAAATTCAAGGAGAAATAATCTGTAGTTCAGCTAGAATTCTTGCAAGCCTCGTTTCAAAGTTAGAGTGAGGGAATGACACAGTTCTGTAAAGAAATTCAGCTTCTTTCTGTCCATGGTAGTGCACACCTGTAATCCAAGCCTCGGAAAACTGAAATAAGGCCATACTTCCGGTATGAGACCATCTCCATGGAGACACCCGGTTCCAGGAATAGGGTTTACGCCCCATTTCCATCCTCAGGAGGCTCTTGGATATGGCAAGCCAGGAGATGCATGGTGGGAGTCTGCAATACTGCAAAGCTCATGATAAAGAGACGCCCTTGTAGGGGGCAAAGACCACTGTCGGTTCCTCCCGGCCATGGTAGTTTCATGGTGGTTGGTCCTTCTGTAATACAGCTAGCTCTTCAGCTGTGTCAACCTCCAACTGATTTGTAGTTTAAGTTTTTCCTCCCCCTGGGTACCTACACCACTTATTATTAGAAGAGTTGCCACCTCCTGCCATCTTTGACTAATTCTTCTCCAGCACTAGACCTGACATATCTTGTTCAATAGAATGTTGTAATGTGTTTGAAACACATTACAAGAGATAATTTAATAATGAAAGTATTTTTATCCAGCCTGTTCATTTCTGAACTGAACTTAGTTTTAAAATAATGGCATTGACACTTTTATATACTGTTATCATAGGCTATTAAAAACAAACAATACTGCATTAAATTAATGGTTCATGCCTTAAAGAGACATTGGATAGAACCTACTATCTGAATGTGGGGCACAGGGGTGGGGGACACCATGATGTGCCCTAAGGATAAGACCTGAATAAGCCATTTTCTTGAACTTTTTGTTCAACAAAAAATTGGAGCTTTCTTGTCTGCTTTTATTTTTATTGCAAAAAATATGCTTCAACCCCCAGAAAAACCCTAGCACCATCCCAAACTCTCAGCTGTTTTCCTCCCTTAGCGGAATTCTTTCTGGTGCTGTGGTGTGTGTTCTGTCACTAGGATTTACAGGAACCGTGAACCACAAGGATTTCCTGAGGAGGAGCTCCCACATGCTGTGTCTGAGCTTTCTCCTATTTCTTTTGGCAGCAGTGATTCACTTCAAGACTTCAGAGTTCTACTTTGAGCCTAGTGTCAATGCTTTCTTTTCAGAAAACAACAGAAACATTTGTAATTCTGTTTTGCTTAAACAAAGGAAAAGTGTTCTGCTATAACAAATCATTTCACACCCTGCACACTTCATTCCCAAAGTTATCATCATGTGTAATAATGCTCATTATATGAAAAATAGATCTTTCCCTGCATTTTATTGGTTCTTAGACTTACTGGCCCCAAACCTAAATCGTAGTGGTTAGGATGGTTGCAGTAGGGAGGGCACTCTGCCTTGTCAAAAGAAAATTCATCTTATATTGAATGATCAAAGTTTTCTTTAAACATATGTATCTTATTTTATGTGCATTAGTGTTCTGCTTACATGTATATCTGTGAGAAGGGGTTGGATCCCTTGGAACTGGAGATGCAGACACTTGCAAGCTGCCATGTGGGTGCTGGGAATGGGACCCTGGTCCTCACTCTTACTGAGCACCACTACAGCCCCAGTGATGGAGTTGGATGCTGACCGTTTTCCCCCTTTTTGTGCTTCCTCGGATCATCAGTAAGCTCTGTGTTCCTAGCGTTTCCTTCATGTTCACCAAGGCTAACCTTCCAGATTGACTGTCATTTATCAGATTGTTTTTAAAGATTTATTTTTTATTTATATGAGTACACTGCAGCTGTCTTCAGACACACACCAGAAGAGGACATCAGATCCCATTACAGGTGGTTGTCATCCACCATGTAGTTGCTGGGAATTGAATTCAGGACCTCTGGCAGAGCAGTCAGTGCTCTTAACTGCTGAGCCATCTCTCCAGCCCATCACTTGTCAAATTTTGCCATACCCTTTGCCTTTGCTGTGAGTACTAGGAACGACTGCTAAGACACTTCTTCAGTGAACACTTATCTATTTAAAGCTTACTTTTCTTTATATACTTCATTCAGTAGACTTCGAAACAAAAGGGAAAAAAAACTACCAACAAAACAAATTGCAATAAATTGAATGCAAAAACAGATAAAAGATGCCCTCATTGGCTGGAGAGATGGCTGTGTGGTTCAGACTGGTTCATCTTTCAGAAAGCCCTGTTTAACTCCTAGCACAACTGTCTAGATCTCTCCTCTTCTACAGGATTCAGCGCCACCTTCTGGCCTTCATAGGAATTGGATGCATGTGGTACACAAACATACAGACAGACAAAACACATAAAATAAATAGAAATAAACCCTTTGGAAACGAGATTCCACAAGTCTTCTACTACTCTTGCAGTAAGGAGGTTATCAAATATGTCGATCTACTTTTACTTATTTTTTTTCTCTTGGGATGTTGTTTTTAAATACATTGCTTACACTATTACTCCTAATGAGTTTGTTGCTATTTTTAAATAAAACAAATATTTTAATTTTTTACTTGTAATTTCTGATGTGATAGATATCARTAAACAGCTATATAACAGAAGATGGTCTTTAGGTTTTTCAGTTTTAAAATTATAAAGGTTCTTTTATTTGAGGAGGGGATAAATTGTTTATTTGGGGTTTGGGGTTTTTGTTGTTGTTGTTGTTTGGAATTAGGGTCTTATGTAGCCCAGGTTAGCATCAAACTTGCTTCGTTGCAAGGGCTAGCCTTCAACCCATGTTCCTCCAGCCTCGACTTCCCAAGTGCTAGGATTACAGGCTTTCCTCATAATGTTTGGCTTCACAGGATCTTGATTTGTTTTTCTTTTTAAATAAAATACCTTTTATTCCTTGGCAATTTCACATGTAAACAATGTATCATTGTACATATACACCCCATCTCACCCTTTCGTCTCCTCAGATACCCCAAGCCCCTTTATGTCTTTTTTGTTGTTATTAGCCCACTGGGTCTAGTTAGTGCTGCCTATCCACTGTTGACCCACCTTGTCGACTTGATCTTGTACAGGTAACTGCAGCTTCCGCGAGTTTGTGGTTACAGTGTTTGTGTTGTGGGATCTTGGTTTTGAGATCCACTGATGAGAACATGCTTTCTTGAGAGCCATCAACTAATATCTAGATTATTTAGCAGTTTAAAAGAAACAAAAAGAGCACAGTAGTCCCAAACATTTTTGAAGAATTAATGTAGGGCTGGAAAGATGTCTCAGTGGTTAAGAGGACCCGGGTTTGGTTCCCAGCACCCAAGTGGGAATCACCTACAACTTCACTTCCGGACATCCAGTGCCCTTTCTGGTGTCTGAGGGTTTCTGCACTTACCTGGTACATATAAACTCAAGCAGGCACATACACATTTTTAAAATGCATGTTTTTTAAAAAAATTAATAAAAATAATAATTTCACTAAAAATGTCTTCTGTGTTCATACTGTGTGTGTGCTACAATGTCTATCTGGGTCAGCTCATCTTGGCTAACATTCAGTTAGACACACACACACAAAAAAAGTGTCTTTTCAATTGTGTGTTCTTGTTTAAATTTTAAATTTTCTTTTGGCTCAGAAGTTATTGAAGAATAAAAAGTAAAAATAAAACTGCAGTCTAGGATGCTATGATGTGAGCAGAAGTGGTATGATTTGCATGGCCAATCACAAGTAGAAAACTACAAAAATGAAATGTAACTCTAGGAATTACATCTCTAGATGTGTCTTCTCCCACCCTCCAAGCTGCTTCTCAGAAGAGTACCTGGTCTCAGCGGAGGCCATAATTGGAAGAGGAGGCAGTAAATTAAGGTCACTGGTTCAGAGTCTCTCCGTCTCAATTTTTTATAAGGACTGCTGTACAAAAAAAAAAAATGGTTTTCCTTTTATAAAGTATCAGATAAAGTATCAAAATGATTCCATTCTATAACGTGAATGTGGTAGGAATTCCAGATTTCCTTGTGTATAAAGTTTTATTGGGTCCTAACCACACTCATGGGTTTATGTGTCCGTTGTTTCTGATTGCTTTCACTCTGGAGCAGTGGGGTCGACTCTTCTACCAGAGACCACATGGCCAGCAAATCTAGAGAAACTTCACTTTGATCCATCTTATTTATTATTCTTGCCCCTGGGAGTTCTCATGAAGAAGGGGTTCTAAAAACAAGTTTGGGATTTTGTTTTTTACTTTTGTTTTTTTAATATATAAACTTTTCAAAAGGTTGAGTCAAACAAATGTGCTAGTGTTTTTTTGGTACCACAAAGTCAGAGCAGGGCAGGGCTCATAGTTCAGCTTGAAGCACTCTTTCAATAAACATTATAGGCGATTTTAAAAGAAACCATTTAGGTGTTGGGGTTATACCTTAGTTGATAAAGTCCTTGCTTAACACTTGGTTCTATTCTCAACACACAAACTACCAGAAACAGCAGGAGGGTCAAGGTCATTCTTGCTTCTATGGCAAGTTCAAGCCAGTTTGTGCTACAAGAGGCCCTGTCTTCATACAAAGAGCACACACTACAAAGCCAGTGAACAACTGAAGGTGAGTGTGATGGTGCACGCTCATTTGCTAGCACTAGCGAGGCACAGCAAGAAGATTGGAAGTTCTCGGCCCCCCAGCTAGTGCTGTATTAGAAAGCCCTTGTATCGAAGAAAATTAACCGTATGTGCTGTCGGAAACTTAAAAATTGAAATAAGAAACTCTTTTCCTTTTACTGTTTAAGATTATTTTTCTTAAAGGTGAGATGAAAAGGCCTTTGTCTCATGTTCCCAGTCTCACACACTGGGTTCCATCGCATTCAGAACTCAAGGATAAAATCCAAAGGAAACTGAGTCTGAGTTAGGCATCCTTCCTGTTTGCATCACAGGAAAGATGCAGCCCTGTAACTGTCCGTTCTCTCTGGATAAAACCAGAAGGAAGCTTCTTTGGCGTCTTCTTAATTTAGACTATGGTCCTCACCCTTTCTAATGTTGCAACCCCTTAATATGGTTGGTTCCTCATGTTGTGATGACTCCAACCTTACAATTATTTTCATTGCTACTTCATAATTGTAACTTTGCTTCTGTTTTGGATTGTAGTGCAAATATTTATGTTTTCCTATGGTTTTAGGTAACCCCTGTAAAAGGGCCATTCAACCCCCAAAGGGCTCATGACCTAAAGGTTGAGACTGGCTGATTTGGACAGCTAAGGGGGTGTTTCTCTGTCCATTTACTATAATATTTCAGAGTGTTGGCTTTGTGGTCAAATCTTTATTCTGTCCCATCCCTCTGGCTGAGTGAATCTGTCGCATCACCTAGATAAGGGAATAGCACTTATGATGATACAGTGAGAATGCCCACAGACCGTTCAGTGAGATGGTACAAGCCAGATACTCAAGGTTGTGCCACAAAGTTTGCCATGTCAAAGTTGTCTGTAGCAAATGAGTTACTTAGGCCAAACCCAAGCAAAACGTTCTCTGGAGTTCCTTTGTTTGCTGAATGCACATATGAGAGTAACAGGCATGCGAAGTTAGAAATGCTGAGAACCACTGTCTAGATAATATTTTCTGGTTCTGTCAGTTCTACACAGACCCTCCATTAGCAACAGCCTGAGCTCCAATGAAGAAAATTAGCTCCTTCCATCTGCCCCTTGAACCATGGTGGTTCATTTGGCCCTTAAAAACCTTTCCTTGGGCTGGAGAGATGGCTCAGCAGTTAAGAACACCGACTGCTCTTCCAGAGGTTCTGAGTTCAATTCCCAGCAACCACATGGTGGCTCACAACCATCCGTAATGGGATCCAATGCCCTCTTCTGGTGTGTCTGAAGAGAGCAATGGTGTACTCATATACATAAATAAATCTAGAAAGAAAGAAAGGAAGGAAGGAAGGAAGGAACGAACGAAGGAAGGAAGGGAAAAAGAAAAAAAAAGAAAAAGAAAACCCCTTTCCTTGCCCTGACCCTCTGAGAATGTCCACTGTGGCACATGAGCACCCAAGATGTCAGACCTTTGCTGTTCCTGAATAAACTAGAGTATTTTTGGAGAGTCTGTCTCTCTCTTCCCTAGTTTAGATTGCAAACTCTGATGCTGGTTTTGTAGCTGTGTCTCTAACACTGATTGACAGATTTTGATATTCTTGTTTGTTTCTTAAGATTTGGGTATCTCTTGAATGGAATCAAGGCTTTAAAAAGATTTGCTTATTTTGTGTGTATGGATGTTTTACATGAATGTATGTTTATCACGTGTATTCATGGTGTCTGTGAAGGTGAGAAGGTGTCAGATCCTCAAGAACTGGAACTCGTTATGGACAGTTATGAACTACATGGTGGGTGCTGGGAACCAAACCTTCGTCCTCTGTAAGAACACAAGTGCTCCTAACTGCTGAGCTCTATCCCCTCAAAGTTTGTTGATTTATTTTTAAATATTTGTTTACTTTATGTATATGAATGTTTTGCATGCATTCAAGAATGTGCCTATTGGATTCCCTTACACTGGAATTACACATGGTTGTTAGCCAGCATATGGGGTTCTGGAAATAAAAMTCAGGTCCTCTGCAAGTGCAGTAAGTGTTACCCAATTTTTACTACAGAAAAGGTAGAAAGAAGGTTAGAATTAATGTTTGCTACTGGTCCAAGGTAAGTTCCTTTCTGTTTAATGGAATTGGGATGACTTGGTTTTGTGTGACAAACTTTCTGGGGAGAAGCCC
This sequence comes from Apodemus speciosus, assembly GCA_002335545.1. Classification (NCBI taxonomy): domain Eukaryota; kingdom Metazoa; phylum Chordata; class Mammalia; order Rodentia; family Muridae; genus Apodemus; species Apodemus speciosus. Next base: position 1,840,395 of record BDUI01000007.1, read on the forward strand.
CAGACATAGAACCCATGACAGACCAAAGTACAGATACCACTAAAATCTAACTTGGTGAAACAGTGAGTTTTATTGAGGTAACAGGAAGATAGGTGAGGGGTCACTTACAGGAGCAGCAATGACTCAAAGACAGCTGCATCACCAAAGTCCACCCCCAGGACTGGTGACCGCTCACAAAGCTGGGAGCCTGGAGCACACTGCACAGCCCGCAGGCAGCTCGACTGTGCCTCGGGTGGTTTAAGCCTCGGGTGGTTTAAACCTCGGGTGGCTGGTTTCTGCTTCCCCCACAAGTCTGAGCTCAAGGTGTTCTTTGCAGCTTAGCTTGTCTGAGAGTCTTCTTTGTAGCTCAGCTTTATTTGTCTGAGAGTCTCAGCTTTCATTTCATTCTCTGGCAGGAAGGGGCCTAGTGATTTTGGTCAGTTTCAGGGACTTCCTGAAGATGTTTTGAGTTGTTTCTTAAAGAACGTCCCTGCTGAGCAGAATGTTTCAGTCTTGTAGGAAACTGGTAGACAATGCTTGGGGCCAGGGATGAGATCTGACCCTTACCTTATGCCCTTTTTGAATAACTTACAGAAAGGTATATGCCTGGAACTCTTCTAAATGAATGCTTCCTGGTTTTTTTATTGTTTGTTTGTTTTGCTTTTAAGATATAGTTCGATTTGTAGACCAGGCTGGTTTAAAACACAAGAGATTCTGCCTCTGCTTCTGCTTCTGCCCCTCTGCCCCTCTACCTCCCAAACATGGAATTAAAGGTGTGTAGGGATCTCTCTGCATTAAATATAAGTGTCCTGATTTTAGGTGAGACAACTGAAGTACCCATGGTTTGTAAATTGCCACAGATTTCTTATCTAGTAACAGTCAAGAGTTGGAATTAGAACCTAAACTTTGCTTCCAGAGTTAACTTATTTTAATTTTTTTTAATTTATTATATGTAAGCAAAATGTAGCTGTCTTCAGACACTCCAAAAGAGGGCATCAGTTCACATGGTTGTGAGCCACCATGTGGTTGCTAGGATTTGAACTCATGACCTTTGGAAAACCAGTCGGCACTCATAACTGTTGAGTCATCTCTCCAGTCCTTTTTTTTTTTTTTTTTTTTAATTTGTTGTGAGACAGGATCTTAACAAATGGCCCAGACTGGCCTTCAATCTCCTTAATTCTGAGAGTATGGGGGTGTTACATCACTCCCATCATAAGATGCTTGAGTTTTTAACCACTATAATTTCATTTTTTTAAAAACTTTTTTTTCTCTCCCTCTCCCTCCCTACTCCTCCCTCTCTCTCTCTCTCTCTCTCTCTCTCTCTCTCTCTCTCTCTCACACACACACACACACACACACATATCTGGCATTGCCTAATATGTGAGTGAACTTGAGTTTTTAAAGGATCTTGAGTTTTGCTCGTAGTGTCAAGCATGGTGGGTAATGTGCTTATTAGTGCTAAATAAAGTGTGTTATCTACAACATTACACATAATAGTATAATGAATATATTTAGGTTTTCTTGGCTTTAAGTAATAACTGTTTCACTGTAGGCCCCCTTAGCAGTTAACAATAGCCAGCACTGCCTGTTTTAGAATGGTTTACTTAAAGACAACAAAAATTTGGATTAAAAATTTGCTTGAGAAATCTATTTATAATTCTGAGTTCATTTTTCTGGCTGGTGCTCACTCAAAAAACTGTGTGTCTGTTTAGAGCTTTTCCTTTTTGGGTCTTTGTATTGCATGTTGGTTGATTTATTGGTGTTTGATGGCATTTTATTGTAGCAGATCATTCTAGTTCTCATAGGAGAGACCATGAAAAAAATGTAATATAAGCTGGTTCTCAGGTGTGATTTTGAATTTGATCCCAAAACTTTTGAAATATTAGTGATCTTGAAATTTGCTTCATTTCCTATTTCTTTCAGAATTCTCCACTGTACCAGTACTTACAGGATTTGGGACACACAGATTTTGAAATATGCGCTTCTTTGTCACCAAAACCAGAAAAATGCTTGACAACAGAGGGACCTCAGCCGCCTCCCACCAGAGTCCTAGAGAAAGTAAGAAGCATGCTCGTGTTTCACAGCTCTATCTGTTCTTCACCTAATGGTGACTTAAACTGTCTTAGGGCAGAGGCGGACTCACTGGTACAGTGCCTGCCTCGCATGTGCAAGGGCCTGAACTCAGGTTGCCCTCACGTGAGATTTTTATTTCACAGATAGTAGAGATCTGTGAGAGGAATGACAGTCCTTACTGCTTGTCTGTAATTTTTTTGTGGGTAATTTATATGAAGTGAAATAAAAATGATTTGAGCTTTAAG
>BDUI01000007.1:1856113-1877158 GCA_002335545.1 Apodemus speciosus
TAATCCCAGCACTTGGGAGGCAGAGGCAGGCGGATTTCTGAGTTCGAGGCCAGCCTGGTCTCCAGAGTGAGTTCCAGGACAGCCAGGGCTACAAAGAGAAACCCTGTCTTGAAAAAACCAAAAAAAAAACAAAAAACAAAAAAAAAAACCTCCTGCTCCTTTCCAGCCAGTTCTCCTGACTAGGGACCAGGTATTCAAACAGGAGCCTGTGGCGGCCATTCTCATTCAGATCACCACACTGGCTCAATTGTTAACAGAATCCAGAGTCAGCTTCTTTTTTGTATTAGATTTTTATGTATATTATATTTCACTTATATACCAGTAATTTAACTAGAATTTATTCTCTATTTATTTATTTAGTCTATTTATAAATAGACAAAGTTTATTAATCTGTAATTTCTTTATATCTCATTACTTTAAATTTATTTTTTATATTTTGTAGCTTAATAATGTCCATATCAATCTTTATTGTTTTATATTTACAGAGATAAATAAAACCACACCTGTCACACTAAGGAGAAATTGGATTGTTGTTTCTTCTTGGATTCTACTTTGAAAATAAATACCTATAGCTGGAACTATACCAAACTTAGCATTTGATGAAGTGTTCTGTATGTATTAATACTTGTCGTCCTGTGTTTTGATGGCAAGGATACCGGATTCCGACTGGACTCACTGCATACCATCCTGCAACAGGAAGTGCTGCTACAAGAGGATGTGGAGCTGATTGAGCTGCTTGATCCCAGCATCCTGTCTGCAGGGCAGCCTCAACAGGAGAATGGGCACCTTCCGACACTCTGCTCCCTGGCAACCCCTAATATTTGGTACTGTCCAGAAAACATTTCTCTTTTGACTGCCACAAATAGAGTATCGTCAGAAGAAATCTATTATAATATTCTCTATTGTCAAGGCCTTATAAATATTCCATGTTTAGAATGACAACAATTATAGTGATACACCAGACATAAAAGAAAACCAAAAATTAAAAAAAAGTGCTGAAAAATAGTTATCATGTATTTATCCAACTCAGAAAAATTAGTTCTGTATTTAGCAGCTCAACAATTAGGGATAAATTCCTCAAAGAATCAGTAAAGCAATACAGTGTGCATGTCAGCCCCAGCTAGATGATGTCAGAGCTGTGTTACAGAGATACTAAAGGTCAAGACTGGGAAAAAAGCATTGAGTACTGATATAATGGCTGAGAAGAGATCAGAACTGATAACTAATGACTTGTACTATTCTAAAGCTTACCTGGGAAGCTGAGGCAGGAGAATCATAGGGTCCCAGGAGTTAGGAACCAGCCAGGTCAATACTGCAAAGACCTTGTCTCAAAAGAAAAAAGCACAGTCAAATAAAACTCCAGGAAGCTTTCTGCTACTGGAAAATGGGTCTATTGCAAAAGCTCTAGATCATAATCTATCTTAAAGTAGTCTTTTCAAAAGGGAAATGACAAATACTAAACAATGTTATACATAACCATACATGTATGGGACCTTATGATGTCCTTCTCCTATGCATTTATCATGTTTGACAGAGAAGGAAGAATGAATCAGGAATGTAACGTCACACTCTGTCACACAGTTCAGGTTCCGCAAGGAGCTATATTAACAGGCCTGCGTTCTTCGTTTCTTTCCTGTCACATTGTCCTGGATAACCAAGCATGTTTCCAAGCCAGCACTCACTGAAATAGCATTATGAGGAAATAAACATTTTTTCTCTTTAAAAATAGAAAACTTTGCCTGGCCTAGTGGTGTGTACCTAGAGTCCCACAAGTCTGGTTTTAGTCTAGGCTGCTGAGATGCTTGCTTGCCCAAGCGTTCAAGACCATTCCGGACAACACGGTGAAGACCGTGTCTTCAAAAGACCCACCAAAATAGATATTTATATACATATTACATAATACGTGAATTTAAAGATCTGCAAAGAATGAACTGGAGATGCTAAGCATTTATGGAGCTGGAGAGAAAGCTCATTTCCTAATGTTTGCTATACAATTTCAAACCCAGAACTTACCACCCTTTTTTTAAAAAAGCTTGGTATGGTAGCATATGCTTGTAATACCAGTGCTGGGAGGCAAAGACAGGAGCTCTCTGGGTCTCACTGGACAACCCAGCCCACTTGGAAAGATTAAAAACAAAATACAAAATGGACTGTCTGGGATGGTGCATGCCTGTAATCTGAGCACTCAGGACTCAGAGTCAGGTGGATCTCTCTGCGTTTGAGGCAAGCATGGTCTACAGAGCATACCAGGCCAGCTAGGGCTACACAGAGAGACCCTTTCTCAGAAAAACACATAAGAGAGACGAATGGCAACAGTAAAACCAAGATGGGGAGCACCTTAAGAGTGGCGCGTAAAGTTGACCTCTGGCCTCCCATGCACACACACACAGACGTGTTCACATGCAGACTTTAAATATTAACCACAATGGTATTTAATCCATCAAGTGATTGGCTGAGCAATTACGAGATTTTGTAAATGCTTTTATAGTTTGCTGTTTTCTTCATTACTGTTCTGTTGCTGAGGAGACACCATGACCAGGGTAACTTATAAAAACAGTATTTAGTTGGAACCTTGCTTGATGGTCATGGCGGGAAATAGACAGGCATGGGGCTCCTGACCCATGGGCAACAGACAGTGAGAAAAGAGAAACTTCAAAGCCCACCCCAGAGACATTTTTCCTCCAACAAGACTACACCCACTTCAATAAAGCCTTGTGTCCTAAAAATTCTTCTCAACAGTTCCACTCCCTAGTGACTAACCATTCAAATGTATGAGCCCATGTGGGCCATTCTCACAGAAACCACCACAGCTGCTAATGATAGAAAAGTAAACTATGCTATTTTAATTCCTGGTTTTACCAGGATTGTAAATTGTCTTTAAAAGTACTGGATTCTGAAATCTGTTAGGGCTAGCATTTATTAAGAAGCATTCTCCAAACTCAGACTGGGAGATAGCTCCGTGAGTAACATGCTTGCCACACAAGCATTGGTGCGCGAATTCAGACTCCTAGCACCCACTTAAAAGTCGAAAACCTAGGAGTGCCGGTGTGCGTCTGCCCTCGCAGTGTACAGGAGAGAAGCGGACGCGGACGCCATGGTGGCAGAAGCTATAGTCAAGATGATGAACTTTAGGTTCCCGGAAAAGACTGTTAGACAAATGGATGGGACTGGAGAATGTCATCCTGAGTGAGGTGACCCAGTCACAAAAGAACACACATGGGATGCACTCACTGATAAGTGGATGTTAGCCTAGAAGTTTGGAATACCCAAGACTCAATTCACATATCAGATGATGCCTAAGAAGGAGGAAGAACAAAGTATGGATACTCGGGTCCTTCTTAGAAGGAAGAACAAAATACCCACAGAGGGAGATACAGAGACAAAGTGTGAAGAAGCGTCTGAAGGAAAGACCATCCAGAGACTACCCCACCTGGGAATCCATCCCATATACAATTAGAAAACCCAGACACTATTGTGGGTGCCCACAAGTGCTTGCTGACAGGAGCCGGATATAGCTGTCACCTGGGAGGTTCTGCTAGTGCATGACAAATACAGAGGGGGAAATCTCTCAGCCAGCCATCAAACTGAGCACAGGGTCCCCAATGGATGAGATAGAGAAAGGACCAAAGGATTTGAAGGAGTTTGCAGCGCCATAGGAGGAACAACAATATGAGTCACCCAGTACTCCCAGAGCTCCCAGGGACAAAACCATCAATAAGAGTACACTTGGAGTTACCCATGGCCCCAGACACATTTGCAACAGAGGATGATCTTGTTGGACACCAAATGGGGAAGAGGCCCTTGGTCCTGGAAAGACTTGATACCGTACTGTAGAGGAATGCCAGGACAGGGAAGCGGGGATGGGTTGATCGGGGAAGGGGAGATGGCCTATGGGATTTTCAGGGGAGTGGGGAACCAGGAAAGGGGACAACATTTGAAGTGTAAATAAAGAATATACCTAATTAAAAAACAAAATAAAAAATAAGATGGAGAGCGATGGGGGAACATAGGACATGCAACACGCAAGCACTGTTACCTGACTTTGAGTACAGCTGATGCTATTTATACATGTCCTTAGATACAGCACCCCATGCTCTTGTCTTATGAGTATACATTTCACCAGTTTCCACTGCTTAAAGGACATATTTTTAACCCATTAGATTCATAATCAACAAAAATAAAAATGTTATGCATACTCTTATTCCCATTAATGAAGTGCAGAGGTACAAGCAAGGCTTGCCTGTTTCATCATCTGTAGCAAGAATGGTTTTTCACGTTAGCCGTGACTATTAAGTTGGATGACTATTCAGTTACCAACTATGTTTTATTATTGCTTTTTTTTTTTTTTTTTTTTTTTTTTTTTTTTTTTTTTTTTTGGTGTTTTACAAGACATGGTTTCTCTGTRYAGCCCTGGCTGTCCTGGAACTCACTCTGBAGACCAGGCTGGCCTCGAACTCAGAAATCCGCCTGCCTCTGCCTCCCAAGTGCTGGGATTACAGGCGTGCGCCACCATCGCCCAGCCTTATTATTGCTTTTTGAGACAAGGTTTTATTCTGTAGCCTACATATGTTCAGCCTCCTCCGTGCTTAGATTGCAGGCATGCACCATCATGCCTTCAAGTAAGGCACAGAATGGCTTCTGTGTAGGATAGGTTTGTGGGCAAATGTCTTTAGGTAAAATAAACCCAAAATATCTCTGAGATACTGTTTTTACTTTTAAATCTATAAAACTGTGGTTTTGAATCTATAATTTACATACATATAATTTGAATCTATAATTTAGATACCTACCATACTTCGTAAACAGTTGTAGAGCACACTTCTTTCCTGTGTCCCTTACCTAAGTCCACAGTTGAAACTGTCATCCCTAGGCCGCAGCATCTAATGTGCTCGATGTTAAAGCTATCCCCGTCTCCCTGCTGCGTGTCACATTTCCACAGCTTCACAAAGACGCTATCGCTTTGCTTTAATCCACTGAATTCTGTTACTGCTTTCTCGTCTAATGGCCTTTTCTCGGTTTCTGTGTTCGCAGGGATGTCTCCGTGCTGTTCGCCTTCGTCAGTCTGCTCATCATGTTTCCCACGTGCTGGATTGTGTCTTCCTGGCTGGTATGGGGAATGATTCTGTTTCTTTACTTGATCATACGAGCTTTGAAATTATGGAGGACAGCCAAACTGCAAATGACTCTGAAAAGATACAGGGTCCTTTTGGAAGACATGGCAGCCAGCAGCCGGGCCTTCACTAACCTTGTGAGAAAGTCACTGCGTCTCATCCAAGAAACGGAGGTCATTTCCAGGGGATTTACTCTGTGAGTTAATTTCTCACTTTATTCTTTAAAGGAGGATACTGTTCTGCTAGTTACTTTAAGGAGATGTCATCTGTTTTTATTTCTGTGCTGCAGTTATGGCAGACGTCCACAGAGTCCGTTAGTGAAGAGATAGAGTCAGTATGTACTAGATGGTGTATTGTACGGTCCTGCTTATCTACTTGGATCCATGTTTTATGAAAACTGTTTTGCGAATCGCAGTTGCTTTGGCCCAGTGCCGTGTGACTGAGATGGTAACGATGTTTAAGACTCCTGCAGCGGAACCATGCTTGCTTCCTTTGTTCCCTATCAAAAGACCGCATTGCCCAGTTTGCACTGTAGATGGACCTGACACGAACTCACTTTAAAATGTAAGCGTACATTAACAACACTCCTGGCTGACCAATAGCAGCTGATGTTGCACGTTCCCATGGGAAACTAAATATTGAGCAGTCTAGCTGTCGATATTTGCGCTGCAGGATATATACTGAATACTTCCTGAGAGGGGGATGCAGGGCTAGGGCGATGGCTCAGCAGGTAAGAACACTTATGCAAGCATGAGGACTTGGGTTCACATCCCCGGCGCCTGTATAAAAAGCCAGGCATGGCCACATGGTGGAGCTGTAGAGGAGTGGGGTCAGGAGTGTCGAGACTCACTGGCCGGTCGCCTGGTTCTAGATTCCATGATAGACCCTGTCTCGAGAATAGTGTCGTGAAAGTGCAGGGCATGTGGCCTCCCGAGAGCACGGGCGTCTGTACCCATATAAATACATACATGTGCATGCACCACATAGCACATATAGAGGACAGCGGTTACCCATATAAATACATACATGTGCATGCACCACATAGCACATATAGAGGACAGGGGTTACACTCATTAGGGACAAGCTATGTTCCATATGCTATGCTAATCGTCTTTACATACAATTCAGTTATTCAGTTGTTCATATCCCTCTCCTCTGACTTTAGAAGACCATTTTCAGTACACTAGGCTACCTGCTAAACATTCACAGCTGGCTGTTAGACTACTATATTTCATAATTTATTAAAATACTTAAAAATTTTTAATTAACACATATCATTATATAGTGAGTTTTACGTTGATGTCCTCATGCATGTGCATGATATATTTCAATCATGTTGACCCCGTCACCTCTCTTGTCCCCTTCTCACTTTGAAATGTTTTCCTGTTGCCATTTATACGTGGGAAGTAAGTATGCAGTGAGCAGCTCCTGCTTTGAACTAGCTGCGGGGAGACTGCAGTGAGGACTGGGAAAACTACCACCTGTAGCCTTTGCTGCGCGCGCTCTGCTCTGCCCTGGGTTTGTGCTTCCTCTGGCCAGAAAAACTCTGTCTGGAAAATCAGTGGAGAAGTGGAGGACCGTGTAGGAGTCATTGTGCTCTCCTGCTCCTTAGAACAATCCTGAGAGGATAGATGAGTGTCTTAGTTAGGCTTCTGTCACTGTGAAGAGTCACCGTGACCAAAGCGACTCTTATAAAGGAAAATGTTTAACTGGGGCTGGGTTACAGGTCAGAAGTTCAGTCTGTTATTGTCATGGCTAGATGGTGGCACAGGGGCAGACATGGTGCTGGAGAAAGAACTGAGAGCTCTACATATTGACCCTCAGGCAGCAAAAGTAACTGCCACACTAGGCCTAGCTGAGCTTCTAAGAACTCAAAGACCACCCCCAGTAACACCTCCTCCTACCAAGCCACACCTACTCCAGCAAGGCCACACCTCCTAACCGCCCCTCCCTATGGTCCTGTGGCAACCATTTTTATTCAAACCACCACAATGACATTGAAGAATTTTATGCCTTCTGCTGCTGGGTACAAAGCAAAACAATCCTGTGTATATTGATTTTGTTCTTCCATTAGGTTAGCTCCAATTCTTACCAGCAAATAGCAGATTTTAAGTTCTTTGTCAAATTTTAAAAACTAAAAAGCCACACTTAAATTAAGTAATATCTCCTTGTTGTTGACTCACACTGCATCTTATTGAGAGGGATAAGTGATGAGTGGCTGTGAGCCCAGCCAGTGCTTAGACATGTAGACAAGATGCTGGGACTTGTCAGTTTTCTGACTCTTACCCATATCATGGACTTAACATGAGAAGGTAAAGTAGGACATTAAGCACGGTTCACCCTGGCTCTGCTCTTGTACTGTACGGTGGCTGGTGGGTAAAGAGAACTGGAAGATGTCACCTCAATGTGTCCATCTAACTGGAGGGTGGACAGAAAAGTCACAAGGGATAATCAGCCTTGCCTCCTAGTGTCTTAGAAATATTTCCGTCTGTCAAATTGGTTCAGCGGAGCACAAGCCCCGCTGCCTCACACTGAAGCCAGGAGTGGTCCCGCTTCTGCCTCCCTGATGCCTTTCTGGCAAATGGTTGAATCTTTCTTTTCCTGTGTTCCCTTACTTAAAATTAAGCCTGTCCATCTTTGTCCATATCTTTTAGTTTGGTTTTACACTGTAAAAATTCTACTTCAGCGTCTGCTATATAGATGTGTGGTTTTATGAAGAAGACCTAAAATGATGAGAGTTTTGTCTTGGATTAGAGGAGGTTCCTGATTAGAATAACTGGCAGCACTTACTAACCCTGCTTAAGCGCGGTCCTAAAGCAGCACTTTCCAACACGCGCCATTGTGGCGCATGCCTGCCTCTGGCCTGGGGAAAGCCCGGGAGCTGTGTGAGAGCCGCTGGCCCGGCACACAGGAGCCGTGCTTTGCCTTTCTGTTTGTGTCCCCTGTGGGCCACTGGTCCTGCCACCTCTCTGCACCCCTCCTTCACTTGGGAGGTAAGTGCCAGTGGCAGCAGGTGGGGCCCAACTCTACCCTACGCTTCTGAGTGTGCACAGCGTATTCATGTGCAGTCGTTAATGCTGTTCATACGACCAAACAAGTGATTCCTGAACATGATGTGAACGCGTAGGAAGCATGAGAGGGTGTTGATAATTAGCCCTTCAGAAAACCTGGTGACGCTGGCTGTGAAGCCTGTAACGTTGTTCTACTGTAGCGTATTTTCACAGGTAGAGTGTCTTTCTATCTCAAATAAAATTTTCTCTGTATTCCTTGAGATTTTACATTTTTCGGTTGTTACTCTGTTTCATTTGTGTGTTCTAGTGGCTTTATATGTATCAAAAGAAAGGAGGGAACACAATGTGAGATACTTATAATAATTTTAAGAAAGAAATTGTTTCTAAGTGTAATAGAATTGTGGATTTAGGAAACACAAACTTTAGGACACCTGTACAGTTGTATCACATTTTACTTTTCAAGTTTGCTTGACAGGGTCAGTGCTGCTTGCTCATTTAATAAGGCTGCACAGCATCCCAGCCAGCATCTCATCGGCCTCCGGAAAGCCGTCTACAGGACCGTAAGAGCCAACTTTCAAGCCGCAAGGCTAGCTACCCTGTACATGCTAAAAAAATATCCTTTTCTCTCCGTGTGAGGCTAACAGTGTTTCCAACGCCCTGAATGACATGTTACACTTGCATCTGAGAGTGAACTATGCATTGAGAATGACTAGTCCAAATCTAAGTTTTCTCTTCACCTCTGTTTTAAGACTGGAAGTTCATTACAGGGGAATGAGAGCGAAGGCGGGAAGAGATTCTGCCTGTGGGTGGGTCATTAGGACAGGGGAAGATTCTCTGAATGTTTGTCTTCACTGGTCTAAAGAGAAAGTCAAAGAGCTTGGCTTTGTTAGATGAGACCCTGTAAGAAAATGAGCAAATGTGGCAGATGTGCATCCTGACGCGGCAGTGACCTGGCAGCAGAAAATCCTTCCCCTTTCCAAAAAGACCAGCGCAGGACTGCCTAAGTTCTAATTTTGGCTATATCACTTTTTTACTGCATAGGTGACTCTAACTAATGTAAACTAATTTCCTCTTCTCTGCTTTACCCTCTTTAAAATGGCAGTAATTCCATACTTAGTAAATTAAGATTCATAAATATGTTATACTATGGGTAAATAGAAGATTCAAAATACTCTGTTAAAAAAACGTGTTCGGTTTGCTGGGCACTGATCAGTGTGGTGATTAGTGTTTATGTGTGCTGTATGTTTTAGCACTACATGCTTCACACAGACCTTCCTGGCTGTATTTTTTTTAACTCTATGAAAACCAAAAAGAGAAGTGACTTATAGTTCAAACTATATAATATATACACCTACATGTACATATGTATTATATATAGCTATAATGTGCAATCTCTTTGGAAGCGAAGAGAAAACAATTTAATTCTCATTAAGAACTTTCCTGTCTACTTTCTCCACTATTTAAAATGCCTGCCAGCTATGCGTCAAATACTCTTCCAGGTGCTAAAGAGACAGAGCACAAAACATGAACTTCCTCTTCTGAGGAGTTTTGAATGTCATCAATAAATAAGCCAGCATTCATAATGCAGTGTAAGTGCTCAGGAAGTCTTTCAACGTAGTAGGACAGCGCACTAGACCTAATGGGATTAAAGAGGCTTTCACATGGGTGGGCCCTTCCAGAGTAGGTAGGAATCAATCCTGAGGATCCGAGTCTATATCACAGATAGCAAGAACAAAAGGACATGGAAAGAGCCAGGCACAGTGGCGCAAACCTTTAATCCCAGCAGAGGCAGGTAGATCTCTGAGTTCAAAGTCAGCCTGGCCCACAAACTGAGACAGCCAGGGCTACACAGAGAAGCCCTCTGTGGAAACAAACAAACAAACAAAGAGAATATGGAAAGAACAGATTTGATAGTGGCTTGGGAACTCCATCCAAGTAGGTAATCATTCAGGGAGTTTTTCTTGAACACAAATACAGTACTAGACAATGGTGCTCATCACTAGCACATTGTTGTAGCATAAATGCAATCTCTGCCCCCATGGAATGTAAATTCAGAGTAGGGAGAAGGAGAGAACTTGCTTGTACCAATCAAGCGTTTTCAATACTGAGGACCTAGCAGTGAACAAGGTAAACCACCCTGTTCCAGTGATGCTTACTTTCTAATAGACAAGATGATAAAAAATGGGCAGCTAAGATTTGCAGATATGCCAGGCAGTGGTGGTGCACGCCTTTAATCCCAGCACTCAGGTGGCAGAGGTAAGCGAATCTCTGAGTTTGAGCCCAGCCTGGTCTACAGAGTGAATTCCATGGCAGTCAGGATTATACAGGGAAACCCTGTCTCATAAAAAAAAGGGGGGGGGACATTTTACTTCATATGCTTAAAAATGAAGGAAGTAATGCAGAACTTGAGGATTTTGATACAGAGTCCTCAGATTTTAACATATCTACATCAACTGAGCACCAGAGCCATGGTGTCCCTGCCCAGAGCTCCTGGGAGAGTAACTCCTGCTTCAGCTCACTTGCCACACAGAGGGATTCCCACTGAAAAAGAACAAACTCTTAAAAGCTAGAGAGATTGCACAGAAAATAAGATATCCTAGAAGAAGCTGGAAACACACACAGTATGACCCAGGAATAAATGCAGCATAAATGCAAATAAAAAGGATTTTTTAAGGTATGAGATTAATACTATCAAAAAGCAATTAGAGAGGGAAAATAATTTGATCGATACTGATACATCCATGAGGAATGACCAAGCCAGCTCAGTCAGTCAACAGGAACTCTAGGGAGAGAGCAGGGACTGAAAAGGAAAAGGTAATTAGACGGCATTATAACATGACTCCAGCCAGGGCTGAGGCTGAAGCGGGCTTATTTTTTTTCCAGTCTTCTTTTACATCATTCTAGATACGTACAGAGAATACGGTCAGTCCTAAAGCATAAACAGAGTCATTACGGAACAAACAAAGCATAAACAAAGGCCCATGGGTACTGTTCTCAGGCTCTTAGCAAGACACAGAACCGGATTCACCTTGAGTGCCAGGTCAGATTCCTGCCAGATCCCTAGGAGGGCCCGAAGGTCTCCTCCAAGGAAGGTGATGAAGACGGGTCCCGGGACCAAGCTAAAGCTGCCAGCCGCCAGCTCAGTCTGGGGAATGTCGGGCTGAGGGCTGAGAGAGGCCGAGAAGGACTCGCACCAGAGGGGCCCCGAGCCGCTACACAGTAAAGGCCACTATACAGCCTTAGAAGGAACTTTCCCACAACGACGGCATTTTCGCCGTTGGAGACTTGCTCCTCTGATTATATGTTTTTATTGCTTTCAGAATAACAAGTTTATGGAATACACTGAACAGGGCAGCGGGCGAGGCAGGAACTAGAGCACTACTGCCTACTCTGAACTATTTAAACAAGACACTTCATTCAAAGTACCCCCATAAGATGCCTGAATGTTATATCAATATGTTAGACAATACTCATTCTTCAATATTCATTTCTTGAAAATAACTAATACAAATCTTCAGTCTGTGTTCAAAATAAAAGTAGTAAATGTACTGTTTGGGTATTTTTTGCTATCTTAAATATGCTAATGAAGATGTGCTGTTGACCACCTTAACCTAATTTAACCTACCCCCTGAACTCTGAGAGTGACAATGTCACCAACTACATCTGTGTGGTACCTTTTAAGGAGCTGGGGCTTGGGCTCAGTGAAGACCAGATCTCAGAAGAGGAGGCTCGTAACCTGACTGATGGCTTCAGCCTGCCAGCCTTGAAGGTAACCAGCCGACTTAGAGGGAAGGATCAGAGTACACTTGGCCGGTGCCATTGCAGTCCGACACAGGCGGTATTCCTGTCCTGTGCTGCCAAACGCCATGTGTTTTATGTGTCATGACACTGGCTTTAAGAGCTGAGAGATCAAATAAATCAATGAAGAGATCCGTGTGTTATGGTGTCAATATTCTGAATTTGAAACACCATAGAGTATGTTTAGAAATAAGTGGATGTCTTGACAGGCAGCCCTAGTGAGTTTGCTTCAGCAAACCTGGGTAAAGCCCTTAACATGTATCTTCCTTTATAAAATCCCCACAACTTTTTCTTCATACTTTAGAAAATAATTTTCTCACTAGAAGCAGTCACATGAAGGAATATAATTGACAATATAAACGTTAAATTTCAAACTTTAAATACTATATGCTTTAAGCGCAATAAAGTAAAACTAGAATAACTTCAGTTCTATCTGTATGAGGAGCACTAAGGTAATTAAAGCTTATAAGGGGGTAGGAGTTGGCCTCAACGACAGATGTGTGTCCTCATGTCTGAGGCCCTCGGTTCCTATCCCAGCACCGCAGATGGAGTCAAGCAGAAAAAGAACAAGCAGAAGCCAGGCCAGATGCGAACTGACCACTCAGAGCAGAAATACAGAGCAGCCAACGCAGTGCACCTTCTCACCATACTGTTGAGAGAAATACAAATAATACCAAGTGCTTTACAAAGGAAGTTGATTATTATCAGCTGCATTATCATGAAGAGTCAAGGAGAACTCAAATTCAGGTGGTGACAGCATACACCGGACAAATGAGTTCAAGTCTTCACAAGGGTTGATAGCTGGACCCCAGAAATTTCAGCCTTACTAATCTGAGGGTGGATCTGATACATCAAAAGTATGCTAAAAGCAAATTAGAGTTGAGCGAGCCCTGCAGCATCCATAGTGCTTAGACTGAGAACACTTCATGAACTGCTTTTTGATGGCCATGCCGGGGGTGTGTGGTTGGTTGGTTGGTTGGTTGGTTGGTTGGTTGGTTGGTTGGTTGGTTGGTTGGTTGGCTGGCTGGTTGGTTGGTTGGTTTTGGTTTTGGTTTTTTTGAAAGTGTATTTCTCTGCTGTGTAGCCCTGGCTATAGAACGGGCTGGATTTGAACTCAGAGATCTGCCTGTTTCAGCCTCCCAAGTGCTGGGATTAAGTAAAGAAATGTGTCACCACTCCCTGACTGGCCATCAAAACATTAAAGAGAACAAATAATAGGGGAAACTAAGCCAAGACATAAACACCATGCAGCCTCCGGTCGCCCCAGCACTCAGGAGGCTGGTGCAGGGCCCAGCGGGAGGCCAGCGTGGATGGCGTGCCTAGCATGACCCTGTCCTAGCAGTCAGTTTCCAGGGAGGGTTTAAGAAGTCAGTCCAGATGCCTTATATTCCCTTGTAAGCTCCATGGAGATAGCAGGTTCTCTTTGAACTGCCCTTAAGAACCATACAGGTCAGTTCTGATATTGGCAGCACTTACCGAGACACGTTTTGTGTTGAGATATGTAGCTTGTTTTCTATTTTTACATAGTACTTTTTTGTTTTATTTATTTACATTTCAAGTGTTGCCCCATGCTCAGTCCACCCTCCCAAGAGTTCGTCACCCCATCCTCCTTTGCCTCTGAGAGAATACCCCTCCCATGCCCACCGATCCATCCCACCTCACCTTTCTCCTTCATATCCCCCTTTCCTGGGGCATCAGGTCTCTATAGGCATCCTCTCCCACTGAGGCCAGACAAGGCAGTCCTCTGCTGCATATGCGCCAGGGGCCACGGACCACCCGTGTATGCTCTTTGGTTGGTAGCTTACTCCCTGGGAGCTCCCAGGGGTCAGGTTAGTTAATAATTTTGTCCTTCCTGTGGGGTTGCAATCCCCTTCAGCTCCTTCAGTCCTACCACTGACTCTTCCATAGAGGTCTTTGACCTCAGTCCAGTGGTTGGCTATATCTGCGTCTGTCTCAGTCAGCTGCTGGTAGGGCCCTCAGAGGACAGCCATTCTAGGCTCCTGTCTACAAACCCAATGGGACATGAGAAATAATGTCAAGATTTGGTGCCCTCACATGGGATGGATCTCAAGTTGGGCTAGTCACTGGACGGCCTTTCCTTCAGTCTCTGTTCCTCCGTTTTTGTCCCTGCATTTTCTTTTAGACAAAAACAATTCTGGGTCAAAAATTTTGGGGGTAGATCCCATCCCTCCACTGGGGCCCTGTCTATCTACTGGAGGTGTCTCTTCAGGTCCTATCTCCCCACTGTTGGGCATTTCAGCTAATGTCATTCCCACTGAGTCCTGGGAGCCTCTCACATCTGAGGTCTCTGGGACTTTCTAGAGGCTCACCCCTGACCCCTCCCCCCTATAGCTGCAGCTTCCATTCTTTCTCCTGTCTCCCCACAGACCCGATCCTGCCCCCCTTTTCCTCTCCCCCTCTCCTCTCCCACCCAGGTCCCTCCCTCCCTCTGCCTCCCTTCTTATGGTCTGTTAGTTGCATCATGGGTACTCTGTACTTTTTTGCTAATATCCGCTTATCAGTAAGTACATGCCCTGGATGTCCTTTTGAGTCTGGGTTCCCTCACTCAGGATGATATTTTCTAGTTCCATCCTTTTGCCTGCAAAATTCATGATGTCCTCGTTTTTAATAGCTGAGAGTTTTTTGGAGGTGAGAACTATGATAGAATAAAGGAACGGCTGCATGGTAGTCATGGTAGATCTGCATACTGAACCTTTGTACAACAGCTGTATCTTGTTTGCAAAGACTTGGGAACAATGTCTGCTTCCTCTGCAATATTCAGGTACATAGTTTCAAAACAGCTAAAACTTTGTTTTAGGAGGGGGAAAGATTAGGAGACAATACTAATAATGCTCACTGGGTTAAGGGAACTTTAAGCAATTTCTTTTATTTCCAAGGTAATCTGAATGATCATGCTTTTACTCTATAAAGGAATAAATCTTTTTGAAAGAATAACTTGACAGTTTTTTTATTAAGCAGAGGTGAATTTATATTTTAACTTGGACTCTAATTTGGCCTTAAATATAAACTATTCTTTAAACCTATCTCATTTAAAAAAATGTAGTAAAAACACAACTGCTTTTTTTTTAAGTATTAAATTAAGTGAGAAGACTCTCAAATTGTCTAAAGCAAAGCTAGTCACTTAATGGGCCATTAAAAACAGTCATTGCTTTTTGTTTGTTTATTATATAGATACTCATGTAAGTTCACAGGCTGTGTGTTGTCCTCTCTTCTAAATTCTATTTTATGTGAAAGAATATTTCGTCTGCATGTGTATCTGTGCACCATATATCTGTCCACAGTCAGAAGAAGGTGTCAGACCCCCCAGACCCTGAGGTAACTTCAGGTCCCAGCACCACATGTAAGCCACCATGAGGAGCTGGGACCAAAGCCAGGCCCTCCGTAAGATCACGTGTTGTTAACTGCTGAGCCACCTCTCCACCCTTCTCTTCGCTCCTCACCGCTGCTCTTTAAGAAGGATTCAGAGAATGGTTTACATCTCTTTAAGTTACTTTTGTTCAGTCGTTAAGATGTCTACTGAGTTTCCTATTTAGGTTTTGATGTAGTTTTTGTTTTCTGTTTTTTAAATTAAAATGTATTTACATCATTTTCCCTTTCCTTTCCAATGCTCAGAAATATGCTGCTCAGTCCATGTAGTATTACCTGAATGTATATGACTTCAGAGCTGACCACATAGTGCTGGATGAACAACTAAGGGCCCATCGCTGGGGCAGACTGCTGCTGCCGCTCTCACCGTTTCTTAAATGGTTTTTTGTCTAGGATTGGGGCCCCATGAGATTTCCCCCTTCCGAGTCTTCTGGTGTTATACTTTCCTTGCTTTCTGTATATTTCTCAAGCATAAAGTCACAGACTGGAGTGATAACTCAGTAGTTAGGAGCACATAACATTCTTCCTGAGGACCCAAGTTCAGTCTCATTACTCAAGTTAGGCAGCTCACAACCACCTGTAACTCCAGCTCCAGGAGAGCCCACGGCCTCTGTGGACTCTGTAGCCATTTACAACTCTGTGTATAAATACACATTTACACACACAATCGTTTAAAAAAAATAGGTTTGCAGTTTTCATGCCAGATATGCTAATTCTTAGAACAAAGTAGTTGTCTCATTTTGAACCCCAATTTATTTATTTTTTCTTTTCTTTTCCTTGAGATAAGGTCTCAAGGCTGTAGCCTTCACTAGCCCTAGAACTTGCAGAGATCTGTTTGCCTCCGTCTCCTGTGCGCTGGATTAAAGGTGTGAACCACCACAATTGGCTTGAACACTAAGTTCCTTTTTTTTTTTTTTTTGATCCGTGTGGATGTTTTGTCTACATGTATGTCTTTGTACCGCATGTGTGCAGCGCTTCTGTTCCAGGACCACCTGGAACTGCAATTATAGATGGTGGTAAGCTGTAATTGCATATTAAGTTGGAATTACATGGGGGTGCTGGGAAGGGAACCCAACCCAGGTGCCACGGCTGCTGGTAACTGCTGAGACGTCACTTCAGCCGCAAATTCTCGATGTATATGCACGGGTGCACACTTACCTCAGCATTCCTATGGAGGTCAGAGGGCAACTTGTAGGGGGTCTTTCCTTGCACCATGTGAGTATTGGAGATAGACCTCAAACGGTTAGGCTTCATAGCTAGTGGCTTTACCTGCTGAGCTATCTCGTCAGCCTAAAAAAGTTTAAGGAAAATTCATTTCTAATAAATTTGTGAGACAGGATGTCTCTATGTATATCCCTGGCTGTCCTGAAACTCACTGTATAGAACAGGCTGGCCTTTAACTCAACAGATCTGCCTGCCTTTGCCTCCTGAGTGCTGGTGTCATAGGCATGCGCCACCTTACCTGGCTTCATTTTATTATTTTAAATTATATGTGTCTGTGTACACCACATGACGTCAGAGGTATAAGTTTCCTCTGGAGCTGGAATTACAAGCAGTTGTGAGCTGTCACATGGGACGTGAACCCAGGTCCTCTGTAAGAGCAGTGAACCATCTCTCCAGCCCTCCTCCCATTCTTAGGTCATTTCTGTCTAGGATAGGGCTGTGCTAAATTACATATAGGTGTTGGCTTCTGTACTCGAATCCTAACTACTCACAGGTTATGACTCCATAATTCAGTATAGTGTCCTTGGCAAATCCTAGAGTTAGTTCAAGTTCAGATTGGTCATTATTTAGGATAATGTGAAAAGTTAAAGTCAGCTGGTAAATTTATAGCTTGTTTTGAATGTTGACATCTTTATTGATCAGCATGTTTTCGATCTCCCCCCACCCACCCACCTTCTTGTCCCTCTACCTCCCCCACCGCCATCTTAGGTTTTGTTCCAGCTCTGGGTGGCACAGAGCTCAGAGTTCTTCAGACGCCTGGCCCTGTTACTTTCTACAGCAAATTCGCCTTCGGGGCCCACACTCGCTGCTGCACTGCTGCCTCATCGTCTTCTCTGGGACGTGACTCAAGGTCTACCTCATGCTCACTCTGCATGCTTGGGAGAGCTGAAGCGCAGCTATGAGTTCTTTCGGCACTTTGAAACTCAGCACCAGGCAGTCCCCCAGCGTCTCTCCAAAACTCAGCAGAAGTCAAGAGAGCTGAATAATGTCCACACAGCAGTGCGCAGCCTACAGCTCCATCTGAAAGCACTGCTGAATGAGTAAGTTGAGAAGCTGTGTGAGGAAACATCACAGCGGTAAGCAGCGTCCTTCTCCACTCATTGGGCGCTTCCTTGTGTCCCGCCTAGAAAGAAGAAACAGAGTGGTGTGTGAAAGATGGTTTGTAGGCACGAGCCATCAGGGAACCAGTGATTTGTAAGCACCGTAGTTTAAGAGATCTTTTGTAGCTTTTCCTTTTCTGGTTTCAGCAGAAAGCAGATGCTCCTTATCTTTGAGAGATGCTGTGAACAGGTACCATGACTAAGGCAACCCTTATAAAGGACAACATTTAATTGGGGCTGGCTTACTGGTTCAGATGATCAGTCCATTAGCATCAAGGTGGGAGCATGGCAGCATCCAGGCAGGCATGGCGTGAGAGGAGCTGAGAGTTCCAAAGGCAAACAGAAAAAGATTGACTTCCAGGCAGCTACAGCAAGGGTCTCAAAGCCCATGCCCATAGTGACACACTTCCTCCAACAAGGCCACACCTCCTCCAACAAGGCCACACCTCCTCCAACAAGGCCACACCTCCTCCAACAAGACCACACCTCCTCCAACAAGACCACACCTCCTCCAACAAGGCCACACCTCCTAATAGTGCCATTCCCTAGGCCGAGCACATTCAAAGCACCACAAGAGGATTATCAGAAATGAGAATCTTTTAACCCTCTTAACATCAGACATTAGAAGTGGAACCCACAATCTGTGGGAAGTGCCTGTCAGTACTCTCTAGCATTATGAGAGATGCCACTGTATATAGCTAAGGGGTAATACTTGCTACTTTCTAAATATATCAAAACATGTTTGGGAATATTTCTATAGCACAGAATAAACGTTTTGGCCTCAGTAAAGGGTAGTGTTCACATTGTATATGTGTTTATCCTGACATTCAGCTGGTTTCCAAATGACTTATACTCTGCTTTGCTGTATTTTATCAATTGTAAATATTTTTCTCATCTATTTCTAAATGGAAATTTTCACATTTAAAAATGGAATAAACCAGGTGTCGTAGGGGATTCTTTTAATCCCAGCACTTGGGAAACAGAGGCAAGTGGGTTCCAATCTAGCATATAGAGTGTTTCAAGATAGCCAGAACTACATGGAAAGACTCTGAGAAAGAAAGAGGGGAGAAGGAGAGAAAGAGAAAAAGAGAGGGAGGGAGGAAGGGAAGGAGGGAGCGAGGGAATTGAGCCAAAGTCATTCCCACTTAATTTTTTTCAATAAATTTCAAAAATATTGATAGAATAGGACTGGAGCAGATGGGTAGATAAATTCTTATGCTGGTAATCCGGAGGTCATTGGGATTTACCTAGCTTATAAGATTGCAGGTGATAAACTTACCTGACCCAGAATATCAGTCAAAAAGTGGAGGGAGAAGGGCACATATCAGATGTAAGATGAAGCAGACCAAAAGGCCTGGGCTTCCCAATAATCTCACAAGGCCGACTGAGCTGGGACAAAGGCGATAAGATGGAAAGACAGAAATGGACACTCACTAACACATTTGAAAAGATAAGTTTTGCCTCAGTTCCAGGCCTTGGAGAGGTCGATCTGAGACTTGTGAAAGGTTGGAATGAGAAAAGGGAAGAAGCTGAGGTGAGGGTGCCCCGTGCCCTGTCTATACTGTTCTAAGATGACAGGTGAGTACTAACCCAGTTCGTGGCCAGCAACATGGGCAGTAAGGCCATTTCCATGTAAGTGGGAGCAAAGGCAGGATTCTCTGAGTGTATCAGAAAAGGTTCTTTAGCAGAGCTGACACGATGAGTGTGTGTGTGTGTGTGTGTGTGTGTGTGTGTGTGTGTGTGTGTGAGAAAAGGTTCTCTAGCAGAGCTGACATGATGAATATATACGTGTGTGTGCGTGTGTTATACCCATTTATATTGTATTTCAGATTTATTACTTATGCATGTGTGTGTACAGTTATATGAAGGTACTAACAGAGGCCAGAAGAGGGTGTTGGCTACTCTAGGGCTAGAGTTACAAAATGGGTGCTCCAGTACTCTAAGAGAGCATGAGTACCGTTCATCACTGAGCCATCTCTCCAGCTCCATGAATATAAGTTATAAGAGATTTTCATCCATAACTCCAGTTCCAGGATATGCAGCACCCTCCTCTGACTCTACAGGCACCAGACACACACCTGGGTTACAAGCCATACATGCAGGCAAGATTATCATACATGCAAGATAAATTAATGTACAAAGGGGTTTTCTTTTTTTAGGAAAGAGGAGTTTTAGTAGATTGGCTTACGCAGTAGGGACTGGGTATTCCCGCAGTAGCTGTCTGTGTCCTGGAACCTAGCTCTTCTGTCTGCAAGGCTGGTATCATAGCAGTCCCAGTGTGTTCTGCAGGCCTGAACAGTTTCTAAAGAGCTGCTGCTCCTTAGTCCACGTCACAGGGCCACACACACTGGCTTCAGATGCCAAGGAAGAAGCAGCAGCAGTGTACTGCTGACCAGCAAGGAGTCCCCTTCACTGAGTGCTTCCCTGTCTCTCTTATTCACTCTGGATTCAATCAAGTTGACAAGAGCAACGATCATACAGAGAAAAATGAGGTTTTAGTGAGAGCGCCATGTTAGTCGAAACCAAGCCTCCTAACAATCTGGGCGACAGAATCAGGAGTGGGCAGGTGTGTGGGAGCTCCGGAGAATGAAGGAGGGCTAAGGGGAAGGAGTGTCACCCTGAGCGGGCACAGGTACACTGATACAAACGAGGCCGGAGGGGGGGGTGCACAAGAAGTGTGTGATTCTGTTTCAGATCAGGACATTCTCCCTAGGGCACTGTCACTTTAGTATTTTAATTAGCAAGTACACTGGATACAAACAGTGTATTCATTTCTCTCCAGCTGTAGAACACCTTCTCTCCTGTGTGAGTGGGTGAACGGTTGGCTGTTAGTGAGCTGGTTGATTGGCTGGTTGGTTGGTTGGTTGGTTGGTTGGTTGGTTGGTTGGTTGGTTGGTTGCATGGTTGGTTGGATGGTTGGTTGGATGGCTGGCTGGTTGGCTGGATGGATGGTTGGTTGCATGGTTGATTGCATGGTTGATTGGTTTGAGACAGGAGTTTGCTTTGTAGCCTGAGTTGTCTTGGAACTCATGCTCCTGTTGCCCAGGCCTCTGAGGTCTGGATTGTAGGACTCCACCCACTCCCTATTGTAGTTCTTAATGCTTTTAAAAGCATCACCTAAAAGTTTGTTCAACATCATTAGTCATTAGGGAAATGCAAATCAAAACAATCCTGAGATTTCACCTCACACCAGTGAGAATGGCTAAGATTAAACACTCAGGAGACAGCAGGTGTTGGTGAGGATGTGGAGAAAGAGGAACACTCCTCCACTGCTGGTGAGATTGCAAGATGGTACAACCACTATGGAAATCAGTGTGACGGTTCCTCAGAAAATTGGGCATGACACTTCCAGAGGACCCTGCCATACCACTCCTGGGCATATACCCAAAGGATTCCCCTGCAGGCAACAAGGAC
>BDUI01000007.1:1880338-1909314 GCA_002335545.1 Apodemus speciosus
AGGGTTTCTCTGTGTAGCCCTGGCTGTCCTGGAACTCACTCTGTAGACCAGGCTGGCCTCGAACTCAGAAATCCGCCTGCCTCTGCCTCCTGAGTGCTGGGACTAAAGGCGTGCGCCACCACCGCCCGGCTTGATTTCATTGTTTTGAGACGGGTTTTGTTAGGCAGTATAGCTTGCTTTGACCTCATTGTGTAGTCCAGGTTAGCTTCAAACTTCTAGTGTAGGGATTGCAGACACGTGCTCCCACACTTGGCCTTGATGCTCTTCTTAACACAGTGCTCTGGAGGAACTGGAAATGGCTGAGTGACATAAAGCCGCAGGATATCCAGGCCTGGTGGTGCACGCCTCTGATCCCAGCACTGAGGAGGCTGAGCAGGATGACTGCAAGTTCAAGGCCAGCTTGGACTACTTAGCCAGATGCTGCCCCACCCCCTTCAAAAGAACTAGAACAGCCAGAACATAGGCATCATGGGTTAATATGGGGGGGGGGGTGGAACTGTTTGATACTCAGGCCGTTTGTAGTTTGTGACTACGTGTTTGTCTAACCCCACAGAATTGGGTACAGAAGGTGAGATTTTTAGAATGAATAAAGTAGCTTCAATTATTTTCACCTGTTTGGGGTTTTGCTTGAATTTGTGTATGTGTATTTATATGTTTTTAATGATAGTATTATTCTGAACTATTTAAGAGTAAGTGGCAGACATAAAATTCCATTATCCCTAAATACTTCTATGAAAATTGCCAATTCGTAATTTCCTAATTCCATTTTCTTTTTTATACTTATTATTTGGCATTTGACTCTAAAGTAAACAATCCATTTGTCCATTTATTTATATCAGTAAAACTTTATGGATACAAATCTTACAGGAATTGCCATTGTTATTGTAATTATATTTAACTAAATATGAAAGCCATTATTTTTCTCTTAATCTCTTTAGTTAGCATAAAATGAATTCATTTCATTGTGGCATTTTCATGTTCAGCGTCATTTTAAACACGTCCTTATTTTCCTTGCTTCCTCCTGGTACCAGTGCTGACCCTGGATAGCCTGTCTTTTCAGTGGAGAGGGGCGTTTAGAAACCAAGGTCTGGGTGCTCTGGGTGCTCATAGCCCCGGTGTAAGTGCCTCTGCACCTCAGAGTATGAGTGGAGCGGCCATATATATTGTATAGCTGTGCACATATTCAGATCCATTTCTGTACATGTCTCCGTGTGTTAGACACTGTGCCATGTCAAAATGCTAATAGAGCTTCAACACTGTGATTCAATATCCTTCCCCATCTCCACATTCAAACCTTCCCTCTCTGTTTAGCACTAATCCCCTGCCACTGTGGACAGCTGTAGACTCAGCCTCTGAGAGGTCTTTCTTTCCTGCTCCATGTGACCACACAACCCACGCACACCGAGAGTGTCTCTATCCCCTCCCAGCACCTTGCCATCCCTTGCTGGCTCAGACATCCCGTGTCTGCTTCACCCCAGCACCAGGGTAATTTGTGCAGTAGGCCTCTTGCCAGGTAAAAGTCCCCATTGGAACCCGAATTTACCTCCTCTCATTGATATTTCAGTTGGTTATTATTTTTAAAGCTTTATTTTAATATTTATTTTATGAAGAATTAAGGAATTCATCTGCTTAAAAGTTTGAAAGCCCCAGAAGAGTAGGGATGTGATGGCCGGCCTCGTGCAGCCGTCCCAGCCCATGGTCACTGTGCAGGTTCTCGGGACCCTGGAGAGCTCATGCACATGTTCATAAAATAAGTGTCGATGTTTTAAATATTGTGTGGGATGTGTTAATTTAGTACACTTTGTCTGGCAAAAACAAAAAAAAAACAAAAAAAAAAAACAAAACATAGTTTTCCTTGTGTGGTTTCTGAATTTCTGTCATAAAGACTACCTACATTTCAAAAGTAAGAAGTAAGTTTGTGATTTCTTCTTATACTTTTGTGTGTGTATGTCAGACAGCTGTGAGCCGCCATGTGGTTGCCAGGAATTGAACTCAGATCCCCTGGAAGAGCAGTCAAGTGACCCTGAGCCATCTCTCCAGCCCTGTCTTTTCTGTTTTCAGGACTGATGAACTAGTCGAGGGCTGAGGTGTCCGTCACTTGTCTCCCACATGCTAGGCTTGCCCGAGGGCCAGGGTCCAGCCCCAGGGCTTCAGAAGCAGCAAGTAGTGCTTTAGTTTGGATTTTCTGTTGTTGATCATTTTGTTGAGCAGTTTTCTTTCTTTCTTTTTTTTTTTATTATTCAAAGGCCTTTCTATGTTGTATCAGTACTGATTTAAAAAAAAAAAAACTGTTCTACTGGGAGTCCAATGGAACTGTGTCGAGTGTGTGGTCTGGTAGGCTGGCCTCGAACTCACAGTTGTACCTGCCTCTGCCTCTGCCTCTGCCTCTGCCTTCCAAGTGATGAGATTAAAAGGGTGTACCACCTGTTCTGTTCTGATTTTCTTTTAAGGAGAAAGAATAATTCTGTTTTAAAACCCTCCCACCACTATGAACAAAATATTTTGTGAGAGTGGAATATTTGTCATCTACCATGTGACAGATACTATGGCCGTGTCCTGCACGAGGTTAACTTAAAGCCAAGTAGTAAATTATATATACTCACACACACATACACTGTTCCCTTTTGGTGTCTTTCATTTATGTAAATAAAAGGTTTAGCCAGAACAGTTTGGGAGCCAGATAGGGCAATGCCCATCAAAAATCTAACACTGATGAGCCTGAGGTAGGGAGATCATTAGTTTAAAGCCAACCTGGGCTCCTAGAAAGACCCTGTCTCAAAACAAGAAAACCAGGGGAAAGGAAGTCGTACTGTGAAACTAACAAGAAGTGCTAAGGATGTCATGTCACTAGATGATCACTCGTGTGTTTCTGACGGCCTATTTCTCATCCTTACTCTGCCCTTCCACCACTGTCTTTCTGAAGGCAAGCCTGGAGTAGCGTGTGAGAACCCACACTGCACCGCGGCGCCCTTGTTGCGGCCAACTCTACACATTGAGGACAGAGACCCCATCCCTGAGGAGCAGGTGAGAAGGAAAGGCGCTGGTCTCCCCTGAACGAGCGGTCCATACACAATTTGCCTACTTTTATTTCAGGTGACCTGGGTAATGTCAGATAAATTGTTGAATTTCTGCTTCTAATGAGGTTAAGATGTATTACAGTGTAATGTAAATTTATGTCAAAATATTTACTCTTAGCGCTTTGAATTTGATTCATCAACTCAGAAAATAGATAGCCATTGACAGTGTTAAACTTTCTCGTCTAGAACTCTTTTTAGTATCCACCGTTTGAAGATTTTAAGTTGTCAGCAGATACATTTGTCGCCGCCTTCCTTCCTCCCCAGCTGTCAGATGAGAAGGTCCTCCGGGGCGTATAGCTGTGAGCAGTGAGTACTGGTCAGAGCCCGTCGGCTTCAAGTTCTCTGTCTTTGGACCATTTTTAGGAATTAGAAGCTTATGTGGATGACATAGACATAGAAAGTGAGTTCCGAAAGGACGATGTGTATCACTTGTCTCAGGAAGACAGAGAGAGACAGAAGCGCGAGCAGGAAGAGTCCAGGAGGGTCCTTCAGGAGCTGAAATCCGTGCTGGGATTTAAAGCGTCGGAGGCAGAAAGGCAGAAATGGAAGCAGCTGCTGTTCAGTGACCACGGTAAGCTCCGGCCTCAGAGCGCGGGTCCTCTCAGGGACAGGAAGCTTTTCTTTCTGAACCATGGATGTTATTTAAACTGTAGAACTGTGGATCCTCCAGTCAGTACAGCACTCTCATACAGAAGCAAAATCATCTTGATCCAAAAAAAAAAAAAAAGCCATGTAATCACACTAGAACTATGGAGTCAAGCTTTTTCACCAGTTATTGTTTGGTAGATTTCTTTCAGAGTGGACATTAAATTGGATATGCGCTGTATTCCCAGTGAGGCAGTTGAGGCAAGGAGGATCGTGAGTTTGAGGCCAGCTGGAGCTACACAGCGTGTTTGTGTTACCTAGCTACATAGCAAGACCCCTTGAGGGGCAGACAGAAGAAAAGTATCAACTTGAGATGCTAAGCTCTGTTCTCTGTCCAAGTACTTCAGTAAAACTCACCATTAATTTCTGTAATGATGAAAAATGCATAAAGATCTAAGCCACTTACTCAGATCCATGGAAGCAGAGGTGTTTTTGTGTGCTCCAACTCCATAGTCAGGTTTGGATGCTGTTGGCTGGCCTTACACGTCTTCATGTCACTCTCACTTTTTCCTTCAGTCACACTTTATGGGAGACAAGAGAAGCTATGAAGAGACAGAAAGTTGATAGTTGGCAATGTCAACTGAGGTCCTACTCGGTTGAATTAATTGCTGTGGACTTGTAAGAAGGTAGAATGGGCTTTCCACTCCATTTCAGAGTGTCCTCACGGAGACTCAGATGGGCAGTGCCTTTCCCCTTCCGAGTAGAAGTGTGTAGATTGCCTGTTCTGGAAATCTCCTTGGGGCATCCCGTCTGCTCTTAAGAACCCACACCTTTCTCTCCAGCCTGCTGTCTGTTGCTTTCATCCTCCTTTGCAGCTTCTCTTGGCTCTGTTAGCACCCACATCCCCACTAGATCATGCTTGTCCACTAGGCAGCCCTTACCCTCTCCGTTTCAGCACCTTCTTCCCCGCTGAGCTATCTTGTAACCTAGTCTAGCTGTTCAAGCTCACACAGCTCGCTGGTGATGGCCTTCTATCTTAAAACTGCAGTGGTGCCAGCCTCCTTTTTATATTAGCCTTGCCAGCATAAGAACCCGTCCTGTGCACTCGTACCTCCCAGTAGTTCTGATAAAGATCTCTGTCTCAGTTTACCTTTGTCTAATTGGACTAGTCCCACAAACTTGCTGTAGACTCATGGAGTGGATGTGTCCTGGTCTCTGACCTGGACCTTGTCCTCTCTCCCGGCGTTTCCTCTGTGGACGCTCTGCTGCCTCACCTCTCCGGCCAGACAGACAGACAGGTAGCTGGGATGAAGGGGAAGCTTGAACAGCAGCGCAGAGCAATGGAGAACTTTCCAGAAGCAGCCGTAGAGTTCTGTCATCAGCTCGTTCATGGGTTAAGAGATTGAAGATAACATTTTTTTTTAGACATAATCGTTTCTGTGCTCAGTTTTTTTTTTTGTTTTATTGTTTGTCTCTAAATTTCTGCCTTTTTTTCTAGTTTCTATTTTCCAGTGCATTCATTCAGCAGCTCGTAACTCAACAAGTAGTTATCAAGTCCCTGTTAGACACCTGAGGCTACTTACTGCTGCATGTAACACATGGTTCAACAGACGAAATAGCCCTATTCCCCTAGAGACTTCCGCCCTTCCCTGCTGTCCGCCGCTCCTCACTCCCTAATTCAGTTAGCCGCGGCCTGAACCCCTGAGGCACGGTACCCTTAAGACCTAGCAGACTTATGGGCAAATGAAAGGAAGTGTGTCTCCCTTCCAGGACCGCGCCTTAGGCTCCACTTGCATTTAAAGGCAGTATTTCTGTATAGCTTGTGAAAATAAGGAAAAGATCTGCTGATGCCAGAAAAATGCTTGCCTGTGACAAATGTCAGTACGTCTTCCAGAGTTGTTTTCGTCTCTGCCTACAGGGGTAAAGTCCGAGTGGAATTAGAGAGGGACGGCCTCCGCTGGACCTGCTGTGGCCGTGCTCTGTTGTCGCCGCTTCCCTAGTGCAGTTACCGCAGCATAGGCGTGTGTCTTGGGAACGGACGCGTTTTTACAAAAATGCTTTTTAAGTATACGCCAGACCTTCAAGACGCACTTTCCCCTTCCGCCATGCTTCGTAATGTTGTGTTGTACTAACCCTCATGCTGGGAGAGACTGCCTAGCAAGCAGCCCACTGCCTACTAACTCCAAGAGGGGCTGACTAAAACCTCACTTTTCTGGCAAGGACAACTTCTACTGTATGGATCAATGTTATATTTATGTGTTATACTGTGTTTGGTGCTTGGTCTTGAATGCAGATTTTATTTCATGTGTGTTCTGTGTAGTACTACAAAACGTAGACATATGCATTACTTCCATTCAGGTTCTGTTAGGTGATTGGCAAGTAAGTAAAATTGTATGTTACGTTTTTTATGTGTTTATTTACATGTTTTACCTTGTAAATATATATTTGGTGAAGCAGCCGTTATCTGGGTCACATTAGGCCCAAGCGTTAGTGAGCATCAGAATCAAG
The DNA here is from genome assembly GCA_002335545.1 of Apodemus speciosus. Lineage (NCBI taxonomy): Eukaryota > Metazoa > Chordata > Mammalia > Rodentia > Muridae > Apodemus > Apodemus speciosus. The sequence continues at coordinate 1,886,509 of BDUI01000007.1, forward strand.
TGGGATGGGATGGCTTGTAAACATGGCCGCCTCCAGCCCATGCCCGTTCCCTCTGTGATCAGACTCTAGGATCTGTTGCAGCAGCTTCCTGAGGAGAACTGGCCTGCTGGTTCAGGGCCTGTGCTTCGAGAAGCACTGCCTTTGAACTGCAGACTCTTCAGCAAATCCAAGTCTCATTTCATTTCTTTAGGTATTTTGTCTCATAAAACTCCCCATATTTATAAAGTTACATTTATTTTACTAGAAAGTTCTATTGTGTTTTTATTTATTTGTTGCTCCTTTAAAAAAAAAAAAAGCAAGTGGGAATTTAAAAGTTGTTGGGCCCTTAGTTATTTTATTTCCTTTTTTCTTTTCTTTTCCTCTTTTTGTTCTTTGAAGCTGTGTTGAAATCCTTGTCTCCTGTAGACCCAGTGGAATCTGTAAGTAATTCAGAAACACACGTGAATTCAGATTCAGAAAAAGTCAATAGTAATGCTCCTGAAGAGACTAGTAAGGCCTGTGCCAGCGACCAGGAAGACAGTAGGACTGAGTATGTGTGTGATGGCCCTCCAGAGGGGCAAAGCACAGGCGCCCCTGCAGACGAAGGCCTCCTCCTCCGAGGAGCGGAGGAGACAGCGTGCTCCGAGCAGGAGAGGGAGGCCAGGTCTCCTCAAGCTGCTGCGGCGGGGACCACCGCCCCTCTGACTCCCGAGGACTCACTGCAGCTCTCCATTAAGCAGAGGCTGGCTCGACTCCAGCTGTCACCAGAATTCACCTTCTCTGCTGGCCTGGCTGCAGAAGTGGCCGCCAGGTCTCTGTCCTTCACCAACATGCAGGAACAGACTTTTGGCGACGAGGAGGAAGAACAGCTAGGGGAAGGAGGTGAAAATGAGGCGGAGGAAAAATAAAAGCCAAGATGAAGCGATGGCCTTGAGTGTTCCTTTTACAAAGTGTTCTAGCCGCAAGACTGGAAAGGGAAACCAGTGTGTGTTTACTCTCTAGAAGCGCCGGCGTGAATTTACAGGGTGAATACGGATTTGAACTCCTGACCTGACATTAGTAGATACCTGTATAGGCAGATCCTTTAGGCATAGGAGAGAAAGGTAAGGGCGAATTTTTTTTTTTTTTTTTTTAATAAACTGCTGTTTTGTTTGTGGCAAAACTGATAATCTTGGCAAATCTTTAAGTACTTTTAATAAGAAATGTATTTATCATTTTTTGCCAGAACCGTGCTGCCATGAGGTAACTAGGGTGATTCTCTTGCAGAGCATAAACATTTTGGATGAGCCCTTTCTACTGCGTCCGCGCAGTGTGTAACTGCAGCGGTCATGTTAATACAATGTTCGTACTTTATTTTGTTTATACCACTCTTAAAACAAAGATACAGGTTCTAAATAAAAGTATTTAATTACTACAACTGATGTGTACTGGGGTTTGGAACTTAAAAGTAGTCTGAAGGGTGCTTGGGCTGCAGCATATCTCGTGCGTTTCCTTGCTCATATGTGCTCCTCTCTCGATGCCACACGAAGTGTGAAAGGAAAATAGTGCGCCCTCTTAGGAGACCCCAATAACGTCCCAATGTTGTCGCCACAGCAAAGGCCCTGGCCCCAGCCCCAGCCTCAGCCCTGCAGAAACTAGTTTACACCAGTTTACTTGGAGACAACTGTGCCTCTGCTGTAAGCAGGTCCTGTGCTGTCTTCTAGCCCGGCCTGTCTTACCAAGACTCAGGACCCACGTCAGCTTGGAAAGTATCCTTGTACCTTTGTATTTCCTGTGAGTATGTCTCGAAATGCTTGCCAGAGACCAGTCTGTCGGCTTCGTGCTGGAACGGCGTTTTCAATGATAGTTTCAGAAATAGTCTCCTTCTGAAACCTGTCGCTGCTGTGCACTCACAGACTTTATAGGCATTATTTTGTGAGGAATGTAAGAAACAAAACCCAATTTATGCTGCTGTTTCAGGAGGAAAGTGTATGACTTCCTGTAACTTACTGCTTTTAGTAAGGAAGCTTACTACTTCAAGATTTGTTGTTGTTTTAGTAACTATTTCTTATCCTGAGGAAAATCTTCTACTTTGTACGACTAGACTTTGCACTGTTAGTGACTCTGCCTTTTCCTGATGCTTAGCAGTGCCAGCCTGTGAGGAGCAGTCCGTTCAGTCAGACATGGAAATAGCTAAATCGCAGAGAAAGGGAAGGTTCTCAGCACTGTAATGACGTATGGATTTCTGAGTAACAGTTTTACTTTCTTAAATTATTGTTTGCCAACTCCATTTCTCCCTAGATTTGATTTTTTTTTTTTAGGGAAATTTTGTTAAGAGTTCTTTTTTTAGGGGGGGGTGTTTTTTGAGACAGGGTTTCTCTGTGTAGCCCTGGCTATCCTGGAACTCACCCTGTAGACCAGGCTGGTCTCGAACTCAGAAATCTGCCTGCCTCTGCCTCCCAAGTGCTGGGTTTAAAGGTGTGCGCCACCATGCTCACCCAGCAAGAGTTCTCTTAATTTTTAACACAGGAAAACTTAGTCATTTTTAATACTTTTAGTCTGTTTTGATTCAACCATAGCAATTTCACAGAAATCTGTTCCAATTATTATCAGTCTTATGCTCTCTGAGCATAAAACTTGATACGTTCAAGTTCTGAAATACAAAGCTTGATCTGGACGAGTCCCTGGTCCTCCAGTGTGGTCTTTTATTTACAAGCTCTTGTTAGTTCGTGGAAACTGCATTGTTGGAGTCATGATTAAGGACACTGAGCCTGTCTCTGATGCTCTGTTACATACAGATTTCTTTCATGACTTAAAATAGTTCCAACATAAAGCTGTTTCCTCTGTGAAATTTTCTTGACTAATTTTCTCTTAGAGTATCCTAAACTGGTGTTCCTCCAGGCTACCTCACTTCCTCCTGACCGAGGCTAATAGATGTCCTTCCATATCCAGAAGAAACCTTCTGAGAAAATTTATAATCGTATTTGCCAGTTCTTATAACATGATTAATCTTTTTGGGAGTAGTATTCTGACAGCTTTTACTACAGATATTGCCAACATTGGTTTTACCAAGATTAATCTAGAACTCAGAAACAAACTAAAAAAAAAATGTTTTTTGGGTCACTCATGAAAACAGAATTTTTAGCCTTGGTGCATCTGCAGGTGGGAGGGTCAGGACAGTAAGTGGTCTGTGGCCTCAAAACCTTTTCTCTGCTTCTGTAAGGCCCTGGTGTCCAGCAGGTCCAGGGCCAGACTCCTGCTAATCTTTCATTTGCAGTCCTCTGCACTTTTTTTATTTTTGTTGTTGTTGTTGTTGTTGCTGCTGTTTTGCAAGCTGTGCATTTATCTAACTTCATACATAAAGTCCTTGTTGTCCTTCTTACAACTAATAGTCACAGCATCTGAATCTGTTAGGAGTTGATAAGTGAGTCAGGAAAGGGACACACATTTAAGGCAGATTGCTAAGGATGTTGAAGAATATAGATTTCAGACCGTGATGTGACTCACACTTGTGATGCCAGAACCCCAGGTGCACAGTGGGGGGGTGGGGGGGCGGGGTGACTGCAAGTCCGAGGCCAGTTGTGCATGCTCCAGCATAGCCAGAAATACACAATGGGAACCTGTGCCAGGAGCAAAGGAGAAAAGAAAACATGAGGTGTTTTCTTCATCACGCTTCTGCAGAAAGAGACGAGTTTGAATCCCAAGGGTGTGAGTACTGTGACCTCGTCATCTAGGGAGAGTTTTCTCCAGAGAACCCTGATTCCTGGAATTGCACAGCAACAGTTTTGATTTCTTAGACGTTACAAAAGAAATGTTGCTTTGGAGACTGGAGAAGTTAGAAGATCTGGTTATAAATGTATAGCTCTGTTTATTAAAGTAGATCATAATATCCTATTTCATATACTAAAAGACAGTTGCTTGAATGGTAAGCATAAGAAAAGTCCATTTCTGATACATTTAAAAGGCTAGAACTTGACAGGGTATTGATAGAAGTGACCCCGGATTGCGTTTCACTCAGATATTTTCTTCCCATGTAAAACATGAATCATGCTTCAAGCTGCTAAATGAATAGAAATAATAGGGTGAGGGGTATCACTGGTTGGATTAGCTGTGGCATATTGCTTTTATACACAAATAGAGCAAGGATACCAGAACCAAATCCTGGAGCATTTACAAGTGTAACACAGCTAAGCCTGGTTGACCAAAGTCAACACAGTTCTTGAATAATCCATTAGGATTGAATTTTTTTTCCAGATCTGTTTATGGGGACATGTCTGTACTTTATGTTTAGATTAGGAAACAACGGTACAAAAAAATGTACAAAATAAAAGACAGCAAAGTGCCTGGTCTACTGACCGTTCACTGTCCTCATCAGCTGGTGACTAACTTGAGTCCCTTCTTCTTTCGCGGAATGAAAGCACACCCATGTATTTAGTCCTTGAACCTCACAGTCCGCTTACTTCTCCTTCTCTCCCCAACTCTGGCATGTACCAGAACGAGCTTGGCCTTTCCCTCGAGGGGCTCAGTTCCTCTGGGGAAGAATGGACAGATTCCCTCTGAGGACACCTGAGCTTTAGAGCGCCAAGCACTCCTTGCTGCGTGATTTCACATTGCTTGCTTTTTGAGTCGTGTCTGTTTTTTTCACAGTTTCTCTTACCTTCCCCTATAATCCGCCACGTTGTGTGCCTGCCTTCCTCAATAGGCCCCCAATGTGCTGCTTTTAATCTGCTGTGGACTGAGAAACCAGATTGCCACGCTTGCTAGAACTGTGTCTAAACTAAGTAAGTAGACCGGGAAAGGCCGAGCACGCCTCTGTCATCGTGTGCATGGACCGTTTATGCCTGTTTTGCTGCTTAGCTTTGTTCTTGGCTGTGTGTGTTTAGTGTTGTACTAAGAACTTGCTAAAAAGTACTTGGTTAAAAATGCGATTGCCATGTATTTGAAACATTAATTTGGTGTTTGTATGCTCATGTTCTAGGACTCTTTATCAATGAATTTAACTGTAAAAGAAAAACTGACTATCCTCTTTGTATGTCACTGTGTGTGTTTCAGAAGAATGTTGGCCATTGGCTTTGTTAAATTAGTCCTCACTCAGTACACAGGCTTAAAGTTTATGTCATTCTGAATTCTGCATAGCATGTCTTATTATCAAGAGTTACTGGTTTGAAACTAACCCTGACTCATTTAGTAAGAACTGGCTGACTTGACAGAGGAATGAATTATTCGGACAGCCCAGTTCTCTAGCAGTGTATGAAATACACCATAATCTTTTCTATATTAAAATGGTTATCAAGAGGCTGGGGAGATAGCTCACTGGGTAAAATGCTCTCTGCACAAGTACGAGAATGAGAACCTTTACTCAGATCCCAGTGCCCATATAAAAAAGCTGCATATATATGAAATATCCATAACCCCAGCCCTGGGGTTAGAGTCAGAAAAGTCCCCGGGGAACTCTCTGGCCTTGTCAGTGAAAGTGGTCTAGGGAACCTTAACATCAGGTCTAAGGGAGGGACCTGAGCATCAACCTCTGGCTTAACCCAAACACACACACACACACACACACACACACACACACACACACACACGAATATGTGTGTGCATACCCTCTTGTACACATGTACACAAACACACAAAATTATGATCATCATCATCATTGGTTTTTGAGTCGGGGCTGCTCTATATAGCCTTGTCTACCCTGGAACTCACTATGTAAACAAGGCTGGTCTTGAGATCTGCCTGTCTCTGCCTGCCAAGTGCTAGGATGGAAGACATGTACTACTACAGCCAGTTCAAAGTGGTCATTAGTAACGCGGGTTATTATACTCTGGTACACTAAGCGCCAAGAACTGTCCCTTTATTAAGTCCCATTTGCCTTGACTGGGCTTCAGTCATCATGCGTTTGGTTTTGGTAGTGATTCCTCCCTCCTATTACTGCAGACTTCATGTGCGTGAATTGGCGGCCCTTGTCCACTTCCACGCATGCCTTCTGACCTGCTCCGAAGGCAGGTGACTGCTAGCTAAGCTGCGTAAGGACAGGGCAGACAGATGCAGAGTGGCAGGCACACTGCTGACACTCAGTGACTATTCCGTGGGGTTTCTTTTGACCTACTAGATTATAGACTAGTCTTTGACCCAGTGAAATTGCTGGGTTAAATGCCTGCTTTCAGAACAAAATTATTATTATACAAGAATAACCTTTTGCCCCCCCCCCAACATTTTGCCTTCTCTACAATTGGTTCTACGCCTGTAACTCTTTTGCAGTGATTAAATCAGTGCAGTGGAGTTGGCATTGTCATTATATTTTCCATTTGAATTGGAAACCACATGCTATCTCAAATTTCTTTGGCTTTCTTATTTAAGAGAAATGCATCTTCATTTCCAAAACAAAGTATACTAAGCCATGGAAAATAAGAAAATAATTATTGAAGATATCTGAGAAGGATTAGGATTGTAGACTCTAGGACAGAAAGAATTACATGATTATGAAAGACTGATATACCATTCCTGCTGACAACATCTTTGCTTTCTTTCATTCAGCTAAAGGAAATAGTCATTAAAAGTTTCCCATGATGCGTCAGTGTTGGAGCTAAGGCCTGTAACTTGGTGGCAGAAGTTCCACTGTCATTCAGTAGTTGACATGCCTAGATTAGCATGCCAATACAATAATAACAAATTAATGTATAAAATAAGCAAGATTCCATGAAACATTTTCAAACAATATTAGACTGCCTAGAAGCCGCTCTCCTGGCATCCGCTTAATTGACCATTTATGTGCCGCGCTCTGCTGACCGTGGGGCGCTGTCCTCGTGCACAGAGTGAGTGTCGTGTCAGACTGTTGTATACTCAGGCTTCATGAAACTCGCTTTCATTACGGTCAGCGTGGATTCTGTATATAAAAATTGTAAAAAGCATGGTCCAAACCAGTTTCTTGTATTGACACCATTGTAGAAGAGACAGTGATGTGATGCTAGACATGGTTGGTGCTGCTCTCCGAGTAAGCCGTTAGGGGAGCACAATTCTACCCAGTGCATTGCAGTAAACCAAAAAGGAGTTCATGTCAGGGTTTGCATAGGCAAGATTCAGACGGAATCAGGAGGAATTGATTTCATACCTATCTTTAAATGAGCGATCAAATCCGGGTGTGGCAGCACATGCCTTTAATCCCCGCACTCTGGAGACAGACAGAGGCAGGCATATCTCTGATTTCAATGCCAGCCTGGTCCACATAGCGAGTTCCTGGCTAGCCAAGGTTATATAGTGATAATTGTGTGATGGATTCTAATGCTCATGATGTCTTTAAAATGCAATACATTAGAATCCACTTTAGTGTGTCAGCAGTGTTAGTTTTATCCCTGTGTACTGAAATGTACTTAGCACATATGTTGCTGAAGTAGAAATGATGTTTAGGATGTGTGTACTTCTGATTATTCAAGTGTAAAAGTGGGACTGTCTGTAGATATGCTAAATAGATATTTTCTCACTTATTTCTTAAGAGTTTCTTAAAATAGATAATATTTTAGGATTTATAACAGTTTTATAACATGTCTTAAAGACTGATTAAATACAAACAAGTTTTTTGTTGTAAATTTCTTCTAAAACTGAAGTGTGTCGTTTCTAAGTTCGCTCTTTTACAATGACCTAAACACCTTCTTAGCCCTCTTTTCCTTCCAAGTTAAAAGACTAAATTGACTCTGTTTCTGAGTCCAAGTATGTTCTGCGTTTTTTGTATCAATCTGTACCTTCTGTTCAATACTGTGACTTAAAAGTGCCGAGGCCCAGTACTGGTGTGTGACAATATACAGAAGGCTCCAAGAATGTCACTCTTACCCCGTAAAGGTTGGTGCGTGGCCCTGATACAGCCCTGGAGGCCCACATGGGTGAGAAGCCCAGAAGCCCATTCAAGCTGAAAGCACTCCCAAGGAGCCTGGTTTTGTTTGGGTTTGTTCTAGGTATGGTCCCAGGGATCCCAGATCAAACCAGGCCCCTGGGCCTATCCTAGAACCAACCTAAGCCCGCGCATCATTCCGGGACATCCAGAGTGTGAAGACCGAAGATAACTGAGGCTGACTGCACGTCCTGTACTCGCCAAGATCCGTTCTTATATTGTACCTATATTGTTTAGCAGGCACTGGCTGGTTAATCTATCTGAGGTCAACGTAACAACATTTGGTAACAACATAAAGTCTCCCCAGGCTGATACCCCAGTAATTTCCTGTAGCAGAAATTCTATGTGGTTGTTATTATCATGACTTTTATCATCAGATAAAATAAATTTAAATGTCCATTTTAAAAAGCAGCAACTTAGCCTCAAACCCATTCTCAAAACAGCCTTCTTCCAAAATGGACGAATCGTGTTTTCTTAACTACTTGCAGTGATGTCTTACCAGTCTCCTTCAGCTGGATACTTTATTCACACTTTCTGAACAGCAAACGTCAGTCTTCATCTTCCCGCTCTAATGTCGAGTGGCTCTAAGTTCTTGTTTCTGAAACTAGTACGTTTTCCCTGTCACTGGGTCGGCTACATGGCCGAGCTCCCTTTAAGGTTTCTGTGGCTCAGGACACCGAGGAGGGTGAGGTAGTAGATGGGTGTGCCTTGGACTTCACAGTGGTATTGTGCAGAAGAAAATTTTAAGAACTTAAGTTTTCCTCTTTGCTGCTCTGGAGTTTTAAACCATTCTGATCTAATAAATGTATTTTATGACCTCATAATATAGCTGGCATTGCTAGAGTCAACTGTATGTTTGTTTTGATTTGGAAGACAAGAATTCTGAAAATGCATGAAGGCCCAAACTGAATAATTATGGTAAGCGTTGACAATGTATGCTTTGGATGTTCTGTGCAGACTGATAAGCTCTTCATATACAAGAAACTCAAAATCATGCTTTCTCACCAATCTTTATCACACTATCAAATTTATGTCACCCAGTCACAGTTTAAAATGGGCCTGGAGTCTATTGAGGCTTATCTGAATAACTCACCTGTGGCATTAATTCTACACCATATTCATCCCATTTTTATCCCAAGTTTATGGGAATTTTTTATGCCACAGATTCAGTTTTGTGCTTCTCAGTGTTTTCTTCCCTGTAGTGTGTGCCTCATGAATATAATTAGTACCTGAGAGCACAGCACTGCCCTGGCCATTGCCTAGAATCCATGTGAACATACTAGGCTGATGTATAATATGGTTTGTATTTGTGGGGGAATTATACTCTCGTTTACATTATTAACTATGGAGACCGAAAATAGAAATTATGAACTGTTTAAGTAGTTTTTTTTTTTAAGTCAAGATCTCATATCCTAGGTTAGCTTTAAACTTGCTATATAGCTAAGGTTGGCCTTAAAATTCTGATCTTTGTGCTTTTTCCTCCCAGGTTCTGTTATTTTAAGTGTGTACCACCAGACCTGGCTCTAGATTTTTGTTGCTGGTGGTGGTTTTGGGTTTTGTTTTTGAGGCATTATGTAACTTACAATGACTGGCCTAGAACTTGCTAATCCTGAACATCTGACAGTCCACCTGCCTCCACCTCTAGAGGGCTGAGCTTACAGACACGTGTCACCATTCTTGGCAAGGATTGACTCTTTAGGAAGGTTTTAAAGTATACTCAGTGGCAAAGCTCTGGCTCACAGTGCACGGAGCTCTGAGGTCTAGCTCTGAGACCCTCCACCCCAAAGAGCCTTGGAAATATCTTTTCAGATCCTTTGAGTTTGACCTTATGGTTATTAATCTTTCTATATTAGAACTTAGAACTCACCATCCTCTATCCTAACTGAAGACTTGAGGTTACAAAATCTGGGCCAGAGGGTGCTTTTTTGTTTAATTGGGATAAAACATCAAAAATTTCAACATTGCCACCATTTTTATGTTCAATTCAGGTAATGTCTGTGCCTTTAATGAAGCATTTCCAGAATTTTCCACTGTGCAGGTCTTAAAGTCTTCTATCATTAAGATAGGAGTTCCCCTTCCTCCCTCTCCTTTCCCACAGCCCCTGGCAGGCACCATTCTGTCTCCTGTTATGACCTCAAGTTCATCTCATTTAGCATGTGACAGAATTTCCTTTGGGGGGGCTGAATACTCTGCACATTTGCTAGATCGTGTAGCTCGTTCATCAGCTGGCGGCACTGGCTGCTTCCCTGTCTTGGTTATTATAAATGATGTTGCTATGGATATGTGCAGGTGCCTCCTTTTAAACATGGTACCTTATTAATCACTTTGGTGTATCACATTAACTTGTCAACTATTTTAAAAGCTTTAGAATTGTAGGCTCGCTGATGCTGTATAACTGTTCCTCCTGAGCTTAAAACATCTCTAATAAAATCTCAGATTCCTTGTACACTTGTGTGTCCCTTTTCTACCCTGCTGTTTGCAACACGGACTGGTGCCTAAAAGGAAGACGTCTCTCTCCCTCTAGTTGATACTTCTCTTCCTTTGCAGTGTTTCCTAGCACTTGATGCAAGATTTCCGAAGATGCTATTGCCTGGGCAATCCTTTGAATCATTACCCCAATTTTTGCTTTTTAAGTACCTGATGATAATTTATCAAGTGAAAAAAAATAGTGACTTAATTTTAAACTATACAGGTTTTATAGTTGTTACAGTTTTTTGTTTGCCTGGGGTGTTTTTCATTGGTTGGGTGGATGGTTGGGTGGGTGGGTGGGTGGGTGGTTGGTTAGATGGTTGGTTGATTGATTGGTTGGGTTATTGGTTGATTGGGTGGTTGGGCGGTTGGTCATTTTRTTTTGAGACACTACATCACTCTATAACCCGGTTCTGGCATCAAAGACGCAGCCATCCTCCTACCTCAGCTTTCTAACTTCCAGGAATCATAGGTGTGCACCGCCACGGTGCCCATCTTGAGTTTAAAATGTCCATTCTCATCACTCCCTCTGAATACAGTAGGTTGTATGTTTTCCTCTTGACAGGAAGTTAGTATTCAATGGTTCAGACTTTGTCTTAGATATCCCCGGAAGCCTCAGAGCAGTTCTATAAATAAAATGCTGGATAAGGAGAAAGTGGTCTTTCTTGGAACTTTCTAAAAGATAAACTGCCTTTCTCCAGAAAATATTTGATTACCGGGCAGTGGTGGCACACAGCTTTAGTCCCAGCACTTGGGAGGCAGAAGCAGTTGGATTTCTGAGTTTGAGGCCAGCCAGGGATACACAGAGAAACCCTGTCTCAAAGAACAAAAACAAGCAAACAAAAAAACCAAAACAAGAAAATATTTGATCAATGAGAAAAAGTACCCCAATAAAGCAAGTTTTGAAATGTGTCTAAGATTTACTGGTTAAAGGTGTGATATGAAGAAGGATTGTTAGTTACTCTACTGGATTCTGAATTCACTGGGTAGGAAGTAGCCCATGTCATAATCCTTGTCTTCACAATTTGCTTAGCAGATGTGCTGTAAACATTGAAAATAAAGTTGGCGAAGAGTAATTTTCATCAAATGTACATCTGGGAAAAAAATTAATAAAACATTTTCAGAATGTAATCCTAAGAACGGTCCTACTGATTTGAAAGAAAACTTCACCCTAAAACTGTTAGTGGTCATACATATAGAACAGCATCCATATGTCTAGACTCTGAGTTTGAGGTTTAAAAGCGAGGCCCAACAGTTGTCTCAGTCACACATCCAAAGTGGTCACCTGATGTGCTAATTAAGCTAAAAGATACCAGCATGTGCCTTTAAGCATTATAATATCCTTGTTTTAATTTACAGCTAACCGCTAAGACAGTACAGAGCCTTTGTGTTTGGAAGTCAGTAGATTCAAAATTATAAACAAAAGGAGAACTCTGCAAATTGTGTAACCATATTGAGTCACTAGTATCTTTAAGCAAAAGGAGGGCTCATTATTATTATTAATGATTTAAACTAGATCTCTAAAAATATGTTCTATTCTGAGCAGTTTTTCTGTCCCTCTCCCCCCTCCCCACCCCACCCCCGCCATGTGGATGTGTCAGAGTGCACACATGTAGACTGTATGTGGACTGTATGTGCAGGAGGCCGCAGAGGTAGAAGAAGGTCTTAGATACCTAGGACTGGAGCCACAAGCAGTTCTGAGCCTCCACATAGGTGCGGGGGCCTGAGTCTGAGTCTTCTTCAAGAGCTTTACGTGCTGACCCACTGAGCCATCTCTCCCACCTTTCCTCTAACTATGATTGAAGAGGTGTAGCTTTTCAGTGTCAAGGCAAGCTTACCATCCCACACTAAGATATAAAAGAAGGTGAGTCTTGAGACGCAGCAAAGGACTTATTTTCTTTTTCAATGTATTATTCCTTCTAAAGGAAGGCAGGAGAAGACAGTCATTAAAACTCTAAAAACGTGTTCTAGCAGGGACTTTAATGGCCTTAAAAACTAAGTATGCCTCATGTCTTTAAGCACTGAGAACTGGAAATTCTCAAAAGTGTGTAAACTCAAAAGGAGCAATCACTTTCCACAGCTCCACAGTGACTCTTTCCCTTTAGATTAAATGATCTTTTCATCATAAAGAAGTTCCAACACAAGGTTTTTCTCCGTGGAAATAGAATTGTCTGATTTATCATTTCCAAAACAATAGGGTCTCTTTCCTGGGTCTGTCTACATGCTCAGGACAGGATGAATGGAGTTCTGTATGGTGCCTAGACCTGAAATACTTTGTCCTTAGCCTTATTCTTTGGCACTCAAGCCTGGCTATTAGCCGTGAAGCTGTGTATCGATCGCACTTAAGCTTAGAAGATGAAACTATGGCAGAGGGCTAATAATAGGCTATTACTGTGTGGTTATTATAACCAATAACAAAGTTATAATGGAGAATATGTATATAAATATGAGATGTAAAAGACCACACATCTCTTGCTCTGTAAACCAGGCTGGGCTTTAGCTCAGAAATCCACCTGCCTCTGCCTTCTGAGTGCTGCGATTAAAGGTGTGTGAAACATTATTTCTTACTAGGGACATAAGAATGTTTAGCCAGGATTTCTTCTCCCCTTAAACCTAAAATGCTTATATAAAGAAGGAAAGCACATGCCTTTAATCCTAGCACTCAGGGGACAGAGGCATGAGGATCTCTTTGAGTTTGAGGACAGCCAGGACTGTTACACAGAGAACTGTCTTGCAAAACAAAAACAAACTGGGAAACTGTCTCTCTGTGAGTTCAAGGCCAGGCTGGTCTACAAAGAGTTCCAGGGAAACCAGAGAGCTACATAGTGAAACCCTATCTTGAAAAACAAAAGAGAGAGGGGTGCAATTGATCCATCGTGTATGCAAGCTACTGCCTAGAGACTCGAAATAAAGGATAGTGCTGGAGTGCCCAGTTCCTGCAAACATCTTGGTATTCATGCAGAAAAATGTTAGACTAGGGGGAAAAAATAAAAACCTTCAGATTCTCCAGGTTGAAGCTACCCGCAGATTCACAACAGCCTGACTGACACTAAAGGATTTTCTTCCAAGCTCCCCCCAGCCTCAGCCCTGCATCCACAGTCCTCGGTCCTAACCTTGAGGCTAGGAACAAGACCGGAAGTGGAGGATTTCTTCACCCTCCTCAGTCCTTGGACTGGAAGTGGAGGATTTCTCCTCCCCCCCTTCCCCAGTCCTTTCCTCAACCAGTTGCATTAAATTAGCCCCAAAATGTCAGGGAACTCTGATTCTAGTTTGAGTACTGACCTTTAGAGACACGATCTTACTATGTAACCCTGGCTGGCTTAAAATTTTCTATTTGGCCAAGCTGGCCTGAAACTTCTAAAGATCTGCCTGTGTCTACCACAGGAGTATTGGGATCAAAGGTATGCTCCTCATACCAAGCAATAAATATTTTATTCCTGACTCACAGTCAAGAAATCCTCCGCTCATAAAAAGTCTTCCTAGCAAGATGCAATGACACAACATCTGTATTCCAACAGTTGGAAGATTGAGACAGATGATTATGAGTTCAAAGCCACTTGGGTGACATAGTAAAGCTTTCTCAGGAATAGAAACAAGATGAGAATAAGAGGGGAGGCTTTTATCTAGGTACCTCTGGCATTTTTGTGCGTTCCTGTGCACATACATTTTTATTATGTCACAAAAATATACATATGCATATATACACATAACACAGGCTGACCTGAAATTCACAGTGTAGCCCATTCCGGTCTATAACTTAACAATTCTGTTGAGCTGCCTTCCCAAGTGCTGAGACTAAGGGCCCAAGCCACTGCTCAGAACTATAAGTCTCTCAATGACTTGTTGGAAGTTGTAAGAAACCATATGGATTTATTACTTTCTTGACAGTTGAGTTTGGGTGAATGTCAGACAAATGAGACAACTGTTGTTAACCTCTAGTGTTCAAAGTAAATTACTTGTTTACTCAAGGGGTGGGGGGGAAGACACACTCCATAAATGTTAATTATTTGAGTGGGGCTCAGAAAATAATGTGCCATGTAAAGGCCTCTCTGACTCTGTCTTCTTTCCTGGTCCTGTTCCCTTTTCTCAAACCCCCAGGCAAATCACAGAAACTAGAATGTTCTGTCCCAAAGGCAGATCACAGAAATGCAATCCACTGTCTGGTTCCTATCTATTTTTTTTTTAACTTTTATAACTTCCCTTCTAAGAAATCCATAAAGCATAAAGAGATTAATCTCCCTAGCCTTTCTGCCCTGGAAGTTTCCCGTAAGAAGATTCTCTGACCTATCTTGACCGAGGTAGGATCATAAAACCCTTGTCCCTGCCCCATACCCAGAAAGAAGGATGCTATAAGGACAAGCCAAAAGGAATCTGGACAGACAGACTCTCCTGGGATCCCCACAGTCTTTTAACACTAGATCTGTCTTTGGTCCAGTCACACTTGTATAGGGGATCACACCTAAACGTAAACATAATTGCTTACCCTAAGACTTTGAGGATTTCTTATGAAGTTTTCCATGCCGTGTAACACTGTCATCAGGGCTGGAGAGACTGCTTAACAGTTAAGAGAACTTGCTGCTTTTACTGAAGGCTCAAGTTTGGTTCCCAACACCCAAATCCAGTGCTCACAACTGTCTATTATAATTCCAGGTCCTAGAGATGCCACACCCTCTTTTGGCCTCTATAAGCACCTACACTCATGTGCACAGACCTATCTATATACACACTTAAAACATTCTTTTATGCTGTGTGTGTCTGTGTGTGTGTGTGTGTGTGTGTGTGTGTGTGTGTGTGTGTGTNTCTCACTATGTAGCTTTTTCTGGCTTTAAACTCACTAGATCGATCAGGCTGGTCTCAAACTGACCAAGACCCACCTACTTCGACCTTCTGAGTACACACTTATAACATTCTTTTATATGCTGTGTGTGTCTGTGTGTGTGTGTGTGTGTGTGTGTGTGTGTGTGTGTGTGTGTATTGTTTTGAGATGGGAGTCTCACTATGTAGCCTTTCCCGGCCTGGAACTCAGTATGTAGACCAAGCTGGACTGGAACTCATTGAATCCTCCGCCTCCCAAGTGCTGTGATTAAAACGGCATGCACCACTGTGCTCAGCTATTAAAAATAAAGCTTTTTAAAAATGTAATCAAATCTCTACTTTTCTGTTGTCAATCTGCCTAAGTGGGGTGTCAGCCCTGATCCCAGATGACGAGAAGGGGATCACCCCTCTTCCACTTCTACACTGTGAAAGCCAGTAGGATAGAGTTGGCCACTGCCCGGCTATGGTCACGTTCACCTCAGAAGCCACATCTCAAGGCAGGACGCAGGCTATGGTCAGCTCATCCTGAGCTCTGGCTCCTGGTCATTCATCTTTTCAAGGTTTATCACTTTTTGATGTAGTATATAGCCCCAAATACCTCAGCAGCCAATATATTTGAAAACTATGGTGAGAATTAATTCTCTAAATATAAAGCCTGAATAACTTTGTAAAAGCAAAATCAGGCCCGCAACATTCCTCAGTGGATAAAGGTACTTGCCTCTTAGCCTGCTGATCTGAGTTCCACCCCTAGTTACATGGTGGAAGGAGAAAGCCAACTTCTGCAAGTTATCCTCTGACCTCCACACATACGACAGACAGACAGACAGACAGGGATGAAGGTGGAGAGGGAGACAGGCAGACAGACACACATGCACGCATGCACACTGCGGTGCATGTGTGTCTCCACCAAGCCACACACAGTCAAACCAATAGATGACTAAAAGTCTTTTAAAAATCATCAAAAGAGCCGGGCAGTGGTGGCACACGCCTGTAATCCTAGCACTCAGGAGGCAGAGGCAGGCGGATTTCTGAGTTCCAGGCCAGCCTGGTCTACAGAGTGAGTTCCAGGACAGCCAGGGCGACACAGAGAAACCCTGTCTCGAAAAAACAAAAACAACAACAAAAAAATCATCAAAAGAAAAGAAAGGCAGCTCAGTGGTTGAGAGCATGCACTGCTCTTACAGAGGACAGAGTTAGGCTCACAGCATCCATCACTGGACAGTTCATAACCACCTAACCCTAGTTCCAAGGGGTTTTCTGGCCTCCAAGGGCACCTGCACACATGTGGCATAAATTTACACACACACACACACACACACACACACACACACACACAAATGAGTAGGTTCATTTTGAAAGCAGAGAACTACTACAGCCTTGTGAGTGTGGCTAAGGAAAGGCTGCATTAGAAAATTTTTATTTCTCATTTGAGACAGATGCTGCTTCCTGTGAGCAGTTCCAGGCTGCTCACACTGACTACCTTCTGGGCACATCTCGAGTGCTACTGCTACAGGCACATGTCACTACCATCCCTCGGAAACTCCTGATTTTGAAATATCAGGCGTCCTCTCCCACTGAAGCCAGACGAGGCAGCCATGGAGACTGAGCTGCATGTCTGCTACATATGTGCCCATGTGTGTTCTTTGGTTAGTGGCTCAATCTCTGAGAGCTCCCAGGGGTCCGGTTTAGTTGACTCTGTTGGTCTGGGGTGCACTTAATCTAGCAGAGACTTGATGTGCCAGGGTTAGGGGGGATACCCAGGGGGAGCCCCACCCTCTCAGAGAAGGGGATGGAGAATGGGGGGAGGGACTCTGTGAGGGAGGGACCAGGAGGGAGAAGGTAACTAAGGAAATAAAATATCAGTCACAAACTTAATCCCAGCTAGATGTTTATACTTCTTTGATACTGGCTTTTCTCCCCAAATATGCAAGCCCCTGGTCAAATATGCCTCTAAAAATCAGAACTGAAATGGGACACCAGAGCTGGTATGGTGGCACCGTAACCCAGTGCTGGGAAGACTGGGCCAAGATGACGCAAGTTCAAGACCAGGCTGGGCTTCGTTGCAGGTACCAACCAGGGCCACAAACACGCCTCAGAAATGAAAGCAGAGTTAGAACACAGAAACACTGCATGAGTATATAGTAATAATATTTTAATAAATCCAAGCACAGGGTTACTGTCCGCCTCCGTGGTTTGTGTTCCTAAATTAGGCAGCACAATGGCTGGGCAACTGCCTAACGTCCACGTAGTTAGAATCTACCTCCCACCGATAATTCCGAGTTACTGCTTACTAATTTCTGTGTCCCATCTCGGCTGCTCCTAACCCAGCTGAGCAGCCCTCTGGGCTGTACTCTCCTGGTCCCCTAACACGGCAGCTCTGCCTCTCTGTCATGCACACACTCCAGGCATGGTGTCTCTCCTTCTCCTCCTCCTCCTCCTCAAGGTCCCCATCCTGGGGAACCCTAAGTCCTGCCTCCCCAGATATTGGCTGCTGGCATCTTTATTTACCAATCAGAACTAACTGGGGGCGGGGTCCCGGACGCGAAGTGTAGCCGCTCCAGCGCAAACTAATTTGGGGGACCCGGTTAACATTAGAATACAAGCAGCTATATGAGTGGACAATGGTTCCCCATAAAACATGTTATTAAATAAATAAAAAAAAAATCTCAGTACCAGGCATGGGTTGTCTCCTGTGGTTTGAACAAGAACAGCCCTCATAGGCTCATATATCTGAAAGATTTGTCATCAGGGCGTGGCACTATTTGAGAAGGATTAGGAGGTGTGCCCATGTTGGAATAGACGTGGCCTTTTTACTGTGGGTGAGCCTTGAGGTTTCAAATCTATGCCAGTCCAAGGCACATGGATGTATACACACACACACACACACACACACACACACCTCCGTGCCTGTGGATCAGGTTGTAGCTCTAGCTACTGCTCCAATCCCATGTTCCTTGCCATGATAATAATGAACTAAACGTCTGGAGCTGTAAGCAGTCCTCCAATTAAATGTTTTCTTTTATAAAAGTTGCCTTTGCAGCTGGTGAGGTAGCTCAGTGGTTAAGAACACTGGCTGCTCTTCCAGAGGTCCTGGGTTCAATTTCTCAGCAACTGTATGGTGGCTCACAACCATCTATAAAGAGTTCTGATGCCCCTTTCTGGCTTGTAGACATGTGGGCATGCAGACAGAACTCTCCTACATTTAAAAATATATATAATGGTCATGGCGTCTCTTCTCAGCATTAGAACACTAAGACATCACCCTGTGAGTTATTGATTGGGGAGGCTTTCAGAGACTTCCCAAACAGTATAGGTTATTGCCCTTGATCTTGGCTTTCTGCTAGAACTAGATGGTAAAACCCCACTGTTGAAGACATTGCTCATTTCAGTTGCAGAAGAGAGAGGAATCAAGCTGGAATGGATCCTTAATGACTATTTCTAATAGTTCTGGAAGATGCTATGCAGGCCTTTGAGGAAGAAAAAAATGGATGCCCTGATGCAAGAGTGCCATGAAAGTTACGGGGTAACTAACTGTTTTGAATTGAATTCAAGGTCTGCTCCATACGAAGGAATACAGATATGGTAACTAAATTTGGTCAAACACCCTTGGGTTGGAGACCACAGTCCCTAGGGAAGAAGCCTATTTATTGATGTTTTGCTAATGATGATGATGATGATGATGATGATGATGATGATGATGATGATGATGATGATGATAATAATGTCTTGAATGGCCTTCTAAATATTTATGCTTCGACCCATAAATTAGTGCCATGGAAACTTTTCTCTGCAACAGTCAGCAGTTGGTACATAACAGTTCAAAGTGCTCAGAGTGTTTATTGAGTACTCAGGACCATTTGGGACATTCATATCAATATCCCCTCTCCAGGGCTCAGAGAACAGCTCAGAGGAAGAAGGAATGTATGAGCCAGAGGATGGGGAGGAGTGCTGTGCAATGATGTTGTCGGGACATGATACAGACACTGTACTCATGAACTCGCCACAATTATAGTTTCCTACATACAGTCAGCCAAAATTCTAACAGGCAACACTAACTGGACCCAGTGGGTTATTCAACAACAACAACAACAACAACAATAACAACAACAACAACAAAAGGAGAAGATATAAAGAGGGAAGGGAACAAGTTTGGGGTTTCTGGGGACAGTAGGAGGGAGATGCACTGTTTATATGCACGAAATTATCAAAGAATAAATAAAAGGATTTTTTTTTAATGAAAGAAATGCAACAATAGATTGGTTGGCTGCCCAATGACCCAAGTTTGGCTGCTCGGTTCTGGTGATAGCATTTATAAACCATTGGTCCATTAAGAGAGACTTCATCCCTCTTAAGGTCTGAATCTGGAATGGCCCCACTGGCTCATGGACTGAGTGTCTCCAGCTTGTGGTGCTATATTGAAACCTGCAGAGTCTTTAGGAAGTGGAGCCTGGATAGTGGAAAGCCATCACTAGGGATGGGATTTGAAAGCTGTGCCGACCCCACTCCCAGTCCCCTTCGACTTCTCAGTCCACCACCATGTGAAGAAGCCGCCACCACATGTTCCTGCCACCAATGACCACAGTTCCCCTCTGCCATTCCTGTTATGATGGACTGTGACCCTTTTGAACTAAGACTGAGATAAACTCGTCCTTCCCTAAATAGCCTCTTTACGGTATGTTGGCACAGTGACAACAAAGTGAACGTCTCCTTTCTGTCTGTGACTGTACAGGCCCTTCAACGCTGTGACCTTTGAGTTCAGCATCACAAATGATCTTCTTAGCAGTAAGTCTGGCCACTGTCTCCTGGATTTGTTGTGATAGCCACACTCTGTTTTGACTTGGCTATGTGGTCAAAGGAATTTCTGAGTGTGGCTTTGCAGGACAGGCCTCTTGGTCAAGGAAAAACTCACATTGGCATTCCTTGGGGGGGGGGGAAGGATGGAGACGGGGGAGGGGACAAACCAGATATGCTCACAATAGCTGCTTCCTGGGTTTTTATGCTTGGTATGAAGCCAGAGCCCCCACTTAAAAATCCAGGCATGGTGGTGTGTGCTTATAACCCCAGAGCTGAGGGGGTAGAGGAAGGCGGAGCCTTGGAGTTCATAGGCCAGCCATTCTAGGCTACTTGTTGTGTTCTAGGCCGGTAGAGGACGTGTATTTGAAATGAGCAGTGTAGACAGCTCCTAAGCTCCTAAGAAGTAACACCTGAGGCTTCCACATGCACATGCGTACACATATGCAACTGCACACACATGCACAACACATGATACATAGGACAAAAATAGCTTTAAGTGCCTTTCCCGTGTCCCGTTTTTTTTTTTGGGGGGGGGGGGGGGGAGGGGCTTGGGTAATGCTGATGACTGGACTCAGCATCTCAGGCCGGCTAAGCGCGCTCTTTCTGCTGAGCTACACCCCAGTGCCTTTCCTGTGTCCCGTTTTTTTGGGTGGGGGGCTTGGGTAATGCTGATGACTGGACTCAGCATCTCAGGCCGGCTAAGCGCGCTCTTTCTGCCGAGCTACACCCCAGCACTGGCTCGTCTCTCGCGGCTCTCCGCGGATGCGCTGTTGAGAGTGAGATACTGTTTAGCACTTTTTTTTACGGTATCAGTCACTTCACTCGCAGTATCAGCCCCCTCCTCCTCGAACCTGCGAGGCTTCTTCCCAGCGCTTGCCTGGTTTCCTCGGTTTTCTTGGTCATTCCCTGTACTCTTACCAGTCAAGGAACAGTGGGAAAATTATTTACTCAAAAGAATGGGGCGTGTCTCCCTTTCAGTGCCTCTCCCAGTGTCCCATGGGTCACGCAGACTTCCACATTGTTGTAGAAATTCCGGAAGCTTCTGGAAGCATTCAGCGGCCACGCTTTTTCTTGCGTGTTCTGCTATGGAATGTGGACACGCACAGATGGCTACACATGGCTTTTTCTGGCATGTTGCACACTGGCCTGTGTCAATCATATTCTGTCTCTTTACGGACTTACATAAGGCACAGACTTACTGAGATGGCTGACAAGTGTGGAACCACCGGCACACACACCCCCGCCCCCCATCCTGCTCCTTATACGCACATTCTAGGGACTGCGGGCTCAGGTGCCCGCGCTTACAAGGCAAGCAAGCATCTTTGCAGACTGGGCCACCTCCGCAGCCCCAAAAGCTCATTGCTGAAAGAAGCAAAATCCAAAATCTTCAAAGCAGCACCCCAGGTCATTTCCTGCGCCCTTTATCACACCCTTGTTTTTTGTTTTTTGTTTTTTGTTTTAATTAAGGAATTTCCTTCCCTTGATTTCAATTAATTCAATTGTTGACTAAGAGATTGCTCACTCCTTGGCATAGTTTCTTGCACACTGCCCTCTGCGCTACTAGGATATCCACTCCAGGAGGACAGGGGATTGTTGCCTGTTGTTAGTGACTGCACCCCTGATGTGATGATCAACAGTGTGTGACACTCACTAAATGTATTTGGTGAGAGGTGGAGGTTTAAGTGAGAGAAGACTTCTTAGCTAGGGCAGGTAACCAAGGAGCCTGGCCCTGCTCTCTAGAATTTTCCTAAGGCTTCCCAGTAAAGCACTAAATTCTATATTCCCCTCCAACATTCTGGCCCCGGAGCCATCCCTTCCACCACATACCTAGTGCAGCCATCTTTTCTCATCTATGATGCTCAATAGCAGCCTAGCTATTTTCCCTACAAAGTTTTGTGTTTCTCTAATCCATTAGCTATACTGCACCAATAGAGATCGTCCTAACCCACAGGATAATGCTTAGGCCGCTCTGTTTAAGACACTTCTGTGTCCCTGGTTGCCATTAGACCAAGCCCACGATCCCCCTCTCCCCCTTTCTTCCTCATCCTCTAGTTCAACCCCCTCTCTCCCTTCTTCCTTCTCTTGATGTACAGGACTTTCAAGACGGCTTCATCTGCTCTTTTACAACCGTCCCTCCATTTTATGAGCCAATGAGCTTTGACTTCGGACACGTCCCTGAAGAACTCACTTGCAACCCCTCAAGTGGCCAGGTCCAGCAGGCACTTAGTTCTCAGGTGAGACGTCCGGACTGAGATAGAGCATTGGGTGACACTGATACAAAGACAAATCTGAGAATCTAGGCATCGGAGTGAGCATGTGGACGGTTCTCAGAGGACCAGTGCGGAACACGGAACAACGCCAGAATCCAGCGAAGAACTCGCCCAGGATTGTTCTCTTACGTCTTCTGAGCTCCTCAGGATCCAGATCCAAAGAACCAGCTTCCCTGTTTGTAGTCCAGCTGCCCTCCCTCCCTGACCTGTTCCTCATTTGGTTGCGGTGAAAAGATGAAATTATAAGACCTTGTAATTCTTCGGTCTAGCAGCCCATGCAACCAACCTATTATTGAAACCATCCCGGGCAGTTCAACAATCTAAGCTAGTACATGTTTGATTTGGAAAAAAAAAAAAAAAGACTTAAGTATTTATATGTGAGCTAGCATGAAGTGTGTATTTAGTCTGAAACTTGACATTGTGAAATCGAGTTCCTCAGACTGTTTGCCAAAAAATGGCAAGGGACTTTCTGGTGATATAGGAAGGATGGTTGTCATGGTTCCAAAGACTGTTGACTGACACCCTTGATATCATGAATATATCATGAATATTATCACCAAGAGTCTGTGCTTGGCAAAATACATTTGTATATGGCTCATCACCAACCTTGAGATA